>LPNX010540351.1:30576-146299 GCA_001517045.1 Pseudotsuga menziesii | reverse complement strand
ATATATATATATATATATATATATATATATATATATATATATATATATATACACCCAAATACATACAAATTCCCTCGTAGGTTTCTATGAGGGGGATTCTCAATCACTAGTGTAAGTTGTTATGAGGAGGGTTCTAAACCACCCATGTAGGTTTCTATGAGGGGGGTTTCAATATTCCCTTGTAAGTTTCTATGAGGGGGGTTTCGAACCTCCCCTCTATATTATTATGGGGTATTTCACATTGACTTCCTAAATTTCTATGAGGGAGCTTTTAAAATGAGTCCATAATCTATTATTAGGGAGTTTCTAAACAAATATCATAGGATGCTACAAGGGGGGTTCTAAACCGTCCTCATAAGTACCTACGAGGGGGGTTCAAAACTTCCCTCGTAGGCTTCTATGATGCAGTTTCTACACCACCATCATAAGCTACTACAAAGGGTGTTTCTAAACTACCCTCATAAGTTTCTACAATCGATGTTCTAAATCACCCTCATAGGTTTTTATGAGGGGAGTTCTACACTTACTCCATAAGTTTCTATGAGGGGGCATATGAATCGTCCTCATAAGATTCTACGATGAGGGTTTCTAACTGGCCCAAAATGTTGTTACGAGGAGCATTATAAACCACCTTCATAGGTTACTAGGGGCGGGGGGGGTTCTAAACTAGCCCCAAGATTCAATCCTTTTAGCAACGTTTTTTGAAGAGATATAAACCACACCTATAGGTTTCTATGCAAGGGGTTCTAAACTGCCCCTAAAATTCACTTTTTGAGGGGGTTTAGAAAACACCCCTAAAGGAACTGCTACTAAAATATAATCCTTTTAGCAATGATTTTTGAAGAGATATAAATCGCCCCATAAATGGATTTTTAGGGGCGGTTCGGAACCGCCCCCAAAAATTGACTTTTAGGGGCAGTTCCAAACCAACTCCAAAAAGTCATTTTGGGGGGTGGTGCAAAACCACCCCTAAAAGTCACTTTCTCAGGTGGTTTATATTTCTTAAAAAAAAAACTTCTAAAAGGTTTGTCTTTTAGCAGGGATGCCTTTAGGGGGGTTTTGAAAAAACTCCACTTATGCTAAAACTCTTACCAATTCCACTTTTGGAGGTGGAAAACGGCCAGCTCTAAAGGTTTTTTTTGCAGTAGTGTGACCTTAAAATTATAGGGACAACAATTCATTCAGTGATTTGTCTAATTTGGAAACTTTGACAAACTAATGTAAAAAAAAATTGTATATTAATTTTGGATAGTTCTCATTTTATTTGTGGACAGAATATCATGTATCTGGTGACATTTTTCAAAAATTGCATATCATGCAAGTAATATACTTAGAAACATTGAAACACAATATTTTATTGATTAGGTATGCGTGTGTTCTTTTTTGTTTGCAAATACTATAATATTAGTTACCGGTAAGCCATTGATTATTTTTTTATTTCAATGCAATTTTGTTACACACAATAAATAGAAAAAACAAGTTCAGATTGCCATGAAGGCCATATATCGAATCAAGCACAAATAATGATTTTATATGTCCATGATTTAGGGAATTTTGGAAAAATGCCTTAGTATATTTGAAGTGGGTGTATGAACATACACACAACATAACAAGTGGATGAGTTTTTTCCATCATTATTAGAAAGAAAAATACTGAAAAGGGAACAATTTAGAATTATAGTAACACAAGATGATTGTTCTCGGATAGACATAGAGTGTTATGATGGCAATGGGAATCCTTATGTATTTCTCAAACCTTTAAAAAATGTTTAGCACATTTTGATCCATTGTTACAATGCTAGAAATATAGCGATCGCATATGACTTGAAATAAAAACATGTTTGTGTTGAATACATGTTGTCATTGACGTCAAAGGGTAAAAAGATCAAAGATCATATTTCAAAGGGTCAAAAGGATCAAAGATCAAATGGACCAGCAGTCAAATTGCTAAAGACTTCCTCTTACAACCAGCTTGAGGAAATACATATGAGAGAATATAGAAGTCACATAAAACAATTATACCACCGTGACATTGGTCCCAAATGCACACATATTCATACACATAGAATAATTTTGAATATAACACAAATGCAAAAATACTAGTTGTGATACTTATGACTAAAGAGAAATAAATTGTGTAAAAGTCCCACAAAGTAATTGGTAAGTGGTACAAATATTTGTAAAGAAACATAAGAAACACATTGATGTGTGCAAAACTGCCACAAGGGCATTGGAATATGTGTGCCATAAATTATAAAGATGATTTACAAAAAGTGGCACACTGACACAAGTCCTAACTTACTAAAGACACAATTTAATATAGAGCTATTCAAAGTTAAGGGACTTCACCAAGTGGACATATATCTTGACTCAAGAATATTATTATAAATAATCAAGAGATGGATGAGGTGAAATAATCTTGTGAAAATGAATATCTAAAATAAGTGTTGGACAAGCTTCGTATTTTGGGGGTATTAATGCCTCCTTAATCACAGTGAATATATTTATGCAGTAGAACCACAGTGTACAGATAAGTCAGATATGTACAACAAAGAAGTGTGTTAAATATACTTGTAGTTGGATGTGAGAATTTTATGCTCAATATGTATATCACTGATTTACGGAAGAAGAAAGAATGTCCATAGTTCGGATGTGCGAAGGTATTTCTCATTAAACACATAGATCGTAAAATAGCAAGTGTGATTTATCTGAAAACTCTATTTAGACGCATAATACATATCAATAGAGAAGAGGGAGATCACAGTTGTTTTCGCACATTGTATTTTGGGAAACTATCTTTTTAGATGCATATCAAAAGATTACAATAGTTGTGGAATTTGAAGAAAAAGTAATTCTATATTTTTGCAGTTTCTTCTATACATTCATATTTCATATTAGGGAGGTCGTTCAAGGAAAGGGGTAGGGTTAAAAAATCCTTCCAATTGATGCTTGAAAATACAATCAAGGTGCGGCAGCATCCTTTCTCTGGATGTAGATAAAATGTAGGGGGTAGTAGCATCCTTTTAGCGGGTGCTAGAGAATAAAAAAAAGTTGTAACTTTCACAACATGAAAGCACACTTTTCCATAGGTCAAGTATTGAATCCGAAAGTCACAATTGGAATAGAAAGAATGATATTTGTTTAGGTTAGTTCTTAAATATCGTGAGATGGTGCTCGTGTAGATAGAGGTTGTTGCAGGTCGATGCCAACATCTTGCAAATTGTACTTGGGATCAGGTTAACACCTGAAATGTGTGGGTTCTCATGTTTGGAGACTATAATCTTCCATTACTATAACTATTCACACACACACACACACACACACACACATATAAACATTTGTTCTCAAGTATTTGTGCATTGTTCTGATTATTACCATGAATGCTGGAAAATTTTAAATTAATGAAAAACTGCATAAGTTGAAATTGTATATATCAACTCAATTACTGATTCACCCCCCTCTCAGTAATAACTTAATACCAACAATTGGTATCAGAGTGAGTGGCTTCAATAATAGACTAGTATCTAGAAGAAAATATCCAGTGCAATTATGGATAAGCAGGAAGGTTTGTATACCATTAGGACTCCAAGATTTGATGGTTCAAACTATACTTTCTGGAAAAATAGAATGGAATTCTATATGCAATCACTTGGAATGGACGTTTGGAAATCAATAGAGAACATATATGAATTTTTGAAAGTTGTAGATGAGTCATAAGAGAATGGTGACATTTCAACCTCCAGAATGACATTCGTTGATCCATAAAATAGAAAACAATATGAATGGAAAGGGAGAGAAAAGAAAACCAAATTGTGCAGATTAGCGGATGATGAGTTCACCAAAGTAATGCATTACACCGCAATGAAATAAGTATTGGATAAATAACAAAGTATCTATGAAGGATATTACAACATCAGGAAGGACAAAATGCAAACATTATTTGTGTTGTTTTAAACTCTCAAAACGAAGGAGGAAGAAGATGTTGCCTCATACTTCCTGAGAGTGGATGAGATAGTAAACTCCACAAGAGGGCTTGGAGCTACTATTAAAGAAGTTTTTTGTGCAAAATATCATGGGAACTTTACCCACATGGTTCAATTCGAAAGTGTCAATTTTAGAAGACAAAAGTGATTTGTATGATCTGACAAAGGATGAAATATATGGAATACTCATAACATATGAAATGAGAAGGGAACCAAATAATGTATCTAGGAAATAAGTTGCATTCAAAGCAATGGGGAATCCCAAATCTAGCAAAAATAAATGCAGAAATATAACAAATTTGTCAGACAAATAAGAGGCCAACTTTGTGAGGAGATTGAAGAGAGGACAAGGTAAGTTCAAAGGAAATTTTCCTTTTAAATGTTTTAAACATGGAATAATTTGACTTTTTTCTTCTAAATGCACATATGAAGAAAACCAGAAAAGAGAAAGCAAGGAAGAATCAGAATGGAGAGGCCAGTATCAACAAAACAAAGTTATGAGTAAGAACAAATTTATGAGGAAAACGAAAAGCATGTACACCAATGAGAATAGTTTTAGAGATGGAGAAGATAATAATGATAGTACAATAGATGTATTGTCCATGACTTTTATTTAGGATGAGAATATGACAAGAGGAAAATTAACAACCATGGGAGCTTCTACCAGTTCATCTAAGGATGCAAAGGAATGGACGTACAATGGAACTTATTTTCCCTCTCCAAAATCCGATGAAAAGAATAAATCATGAACCTCAATAGAACTATTCAAGTTGGATAAAATTGCTGAAAACGAAGACTTCACTAATGAATTCACATGATCTGTGTCCGAAAATATTAGTTACTTTGAAGGAAGTTCAAAGTCTAAAGATGAGAAAATTTTTGGTGTAGTCTCGGTACGTGAATTGGTTAGTACTCTAGACAATTTGAAGAAATCGAGAAAAGAGGAAAAAGCACTGAAGGAACAACTTGAAATAGTAGGAAATATACCAAGCAAATTGAGGATATGCTTGAAGAATTGAAGAAAGAAATGCTACCTATTAAAGAGAAGATTTAATGTGTGCAAAAGAAAGAATTAAGGAGATAGAAGAAAACAAGTGTGCACTTGAGAAGTCCTCGAAAGAGTCAAAATTGATAATTGAGATACTACAAAAGAACATTATGCCGAAAGAATCAGATGCCTCACACACGAAAGCAGTCAGTGCAATTCAAGGAAAGGACAAAATAAGTATTGACACAGAAACTCCAAATAAGTTCAGCAACAATTCAATTATATTGGATGAAATTCGAATATGTAAACGATCTATGGAAGATAAGACATGTACCGGTTTTGTGCAAGCCGCTAGTGGCATATGAGACAAAGAAGGAGATGGCCTCAACCACCAAATTAATTTTAGCTGAAAATCTGAACCTGCTGCCAGGAATGAGAAACCTAGGAATGTGAAGGCTTCCAGACACAAAAACACAATCAAATGTTGGATATGTTATTTTTTTAGACATATAACAAAATATTGTCACACTATAAAGAGATATGGGTTTGATAAGTATGGCCACAAGTCATCGCAACGTTTTCTAAAAATCCAATAGTAAAGGAAACCAGGTTTGCACAAGGCTATTGAAAATTGTCCAACTAAAAAGAAAAGGACAAATATGCGCCATAATGTTTTGAAATAAAATGTGTCTCATAAGCATGTAAAAAGTGCACAAAAATAATATGTTTCTCAATCTATCAAGAAGACATGTGTCGGGAATATCAATATACAAATTATGAAAACAATGATTGTGCAGTATCAACAACAAGTGATTGTTGCATACATGGCTAATCCATAAGGGTTAGGAAGAATTCTTGAGCCATAAACATGTATAGTAAAAAAATCAAGGATTGATAAAGTAAGTGGGATTTTATTGAATTTATTTGAAGAATTTTTGCTTGCAATGTGCTCTAGTTAATGTAAATAAGTTAGCCATGCATAAAACAATAAGGAAGAAAATATACATGTTTTACACCATGATTGCACAAAAAGGCAAGCTTTTGTATTATATTCGGAGGATAGACAGTTGGAAATACCTCCACTCCTCATTATATAAATAGGGTCGACACCCTATACTAACCCATACAGTGAAATTATTTTATTCCAATCACCTCATCAAACAATAATTCTAGACAAGCGGTGCATCATGTTAAAACTGTTATTTTTTCTTAGATCTTGTTAGCTTAGTTAGGATGTTTATATGAAAGAATAACAAGTACATAAATATGCATAATATATAATAGATACAAAATAAACAAATATTTTCACTGGGTAAACCATAAAGGAGAAAAACCCACAAACCCTCAGAATAGTACAATCACAAAGGTTGTGTCATAAGATGATCAATCCCATTAATAAGAAGTCTTCAACAACTATCTATCTCTCCTCCTTGTCTCTCTCTCTCTCATGCGAACTTGAGTGAGTTTGAGGTGTGTGTAAAGGAGGGACGACACATCCCTATTTATACCTTTCAATTAACTGACCTATTACATGATTGGGTCTGACCTGTTACCCTAATAGGGCCAACTTCTCCTATAGAGAATCCAAATATACATTAAATGATGTTTCAATGGGGAATATTTCCCCGAATTACAACGAAGGTTGTACCCCAAGGTCTATACAAAATAATGACATCCTAAAAGGAGGTAAACACATCTCTGATGGGGGTACAAAAACATACAACGATAATATACATCAGAATATCTTCTAAAGTTACAAATACATCAACACTCCCTCTTAACTAGGAAGGTATTCTCTCTCATCCACAATCATCAACACATCTGATCAAGTCTTCATCGCGGAGTCATCATCACAAATTCATAGATCCATCATCATATCTCCTTCCATCATCATATTGTTATCGATCATCGAAAGGTACTATATGTAATAGGAATTAGTTTCTACAGAGCAACCCCTTTTTCATGTTGGGTGTAGACCTAGTCCTCATTTTCATATCCCCACATTTTGACGACCAAAAGTGTTGACCATGATAAACACGTAGGGGTTCTAAATGATATTATTTAATTACCCTAGGGAAAATTGCTAAAATAATTATGTAAGAGGCTTATACTAAGTTTGATTTATTCTTATTTTTAATTATTTATGCAATTACTTATGTGGAAAATAAGTTTCCATTAACAGGAGGGCCACTTGGGTAAGCCAACTTTCCAAGGAGGAAATTGAATATGTCATAGACTTGACAAAAGACAAGAAAAGTTGTCAGACACAAAAGATGATACTCTGGGCTAAGGTAGGGTGCAATTTCAATTTGGAGACTCAGTCACAAAACCTAAAGTGGAGAAAATCTGTCATAAGGAAAAACATGGAACAAATAAAGAAACATAACCTAAGACTCTTACTTGATATTTTCCTCAAGGAGGGAAAATTCATGGCTAGGGTTACGGTTTAGCAAGTGGAAAATTTCTCAATAGGTGAAGGATGTGCTCAACAAGTCACCCAAGTCACTCAAGGTTTATTTAAGGGTGATTCCAACTCTATTTATTAGTTTGGATGTTTATTATTTGCGATGTTGATGAAGCTAATGCCTCTTTTCTGAGTGTTATGCCTCAAGTTCTTGGGGGATGCACCTCAAGGTTCTCATTCCCTCTCTCCTATTCCAATATTCTCCCCTTCTAATTCCAGTTTATACTAGAGCTATGGAGAATCCTCTTTGAGTTGATTCAATATTTGTTAGAAGATTCTATCCATACATGACTGTATATCAGGTGTCACTAACAGTACATTGTAATGATGTACAATGATTAAGAGAGTGTTATAGTTCATTTATGAGAGTTATTTCTAGTTTATTGAATGTAATATTGTCTCATAAATATTCTCTACAAGTTTTATTTCAATCTGTTTCGAAATGGCTAAGATTTACTCATTTTAAGTTAACCTAGTCTAGATTTGCATTGGAAAGTGACGAGTTTTGCTGTAACTTTCATATTTCGACATGTATGACTCCAAATAAATCCATTATTTTTATTATGAGTCATTAATATAAATATATAATTCCCCTAAGTACAAAAAATATAATTTTAATCACCCTTACCCTTTTTGGAAAGGCCTAAAGATGGATCTAGTGAGCTGCTCAACGAGCTGGTCTCACCTTTACAACTTGCATAATCATTTCATTTTCCTATATATGTTATCAAAATTAATGAAACTATTATTATTGTATCATAAAATTATAACATAACCTTATTCAGTTTATACAAGCCTCAGGTTGTTGGATTTGACAAAGTCATCCCAGTTTCATTATTGGGTGACCCAAAAGCGCATGAATAAGTTTCAGTGGATGATGATTCTGAAACCTAAATGGTACCTGATATAAATGTGTTAGGAAATATAATTTATAAGTACTAAAATTTTCATTTATTTCTCTCCTCAACCCATTCCCCTGTTTGCAAAAGTATCATCCAATTTCCCATCTTTGCCTAGTCTCAAGATTTCTTTGATTGAATGCAAATTTTCATGTAATATTTAGAATAAAAATTATATCAGAGATAATATTCTGATATGATTAAATATAAGGGACATTATATTAATATCATAGCTCTGAGTTCATTTAGTGAATAATCCCTTTTCAATTTGAGTCCTTCTAGTCAAAACTAGTAATTTTCTAGCACTTAGTTTGACAATTTTATGCATAAAGTCTTTGTTTGGAGTTAGTATCTCTGAGATATGATCCAAGGATACAAAAGTGGTATCATATATATTTCCTTATCTAACCCTATGGAAATAATTCTCTCTATTTACTAACATTGCATATAATTAAGTCAAGTTGGAACAATGAGGCTCCTACCAATGATTGAACAAGACTTCGATGAGCAGTATGAAGAATACTGTAGAAGGTATGAAGAAGAAGAAGACCTTTAGCAGTTTGAGGAAGAAGGCTCCCAAGATCCCTCATGAAACACCTCAGCTAGATGTATTAGGAATTATATGGGTGATTTCTAGCTCCCAACTTATGATGAACTACTTGGGAATAAATATACAAGGAGCATTTGCCAAATGTTCAATGGAAGGAAGTCTAAGGAACCTTTCTAGTATTCCATGGAATACTATGCCTTGAAAGAAGAGATAAGGAAGGTCCTTTATTTTTGAGAGTACTCCACTCTTGAGATACAAAATTTGTTCAAATATCCCTAATATGGGACAAAAAAGGAAAGGATTGCACACATGGTTGATGAAGTGTGCAAGGAAGTGGGTACTAGATGGCTGCCACCCAGAGCTAAAAGAGAAGGGAAAAAGCACTGAAAAAGGAAGATTCATCAAAGCCATATGCTTGTCCAAGCAGTAAGAGAATGTTTGTATTTTTTTCAAACATGACTTCTAGTGATGGTATTTATGAATAAGCCTCAAGTTCCTTGAAGAAGAAGAGAAATGAATGAGAGAAAAAGATCCATGAAGTGAAGTGCAAATCACCACAAGGTAGTTGCATAAGAGGAGAAGTTGAAGTTGAATGCACTTCAATATTCTTGGTGGTTAATATGCATATCACTGATAGAGATGTGGGATCATGTATGGGTGGAGAGAAACCTTTTGGATCAGATCCAAAGGGACATAAAAAATTAGAATTATAGTCACCTTTGGAGCCACATAAGGAAGAAGAAAACAAGGCCACACCACTTGGGTGTGAACCAAAAAATTTGGTGGAGGCAAAGGCCACCTTAGTATCACTTCAGGAAGATGGTAATATGAATAACATGGGTGACAAGGGTTATGATTTTTTCAGAAGCCATTATCCTATGAATCAATATTATTCATGGTATATTGAAAATATTTCACTTTCCTGTGAGGACTGCAGAATGAAGGACAATGGTGACGGAAAAGAATTCACTCATAGTTTCTCTATTGGTGAACCCAAAATCAATGTAGAGGAGGGTAAGGTTGTCAATGATGATAAGGGATATTTTGGATCATATCCAAGAGAATAACATATATCAGATATGAAATCATCAATTGAAATTCCTAATGAATTGGAATACAAAACCCCACCAGCTGTGTGTGAAGTAGAAAATTTGAAGGAGAAGAATATGATGCAAAGGGATGCACATAGTTGAGATTTTTGTACTTACTGGAAGCATGATGAAGATGAAATGCCAAAGTATGAGGTAATTTCTTGTTTTTGTATATATTAAACTTCATTTCATCCCTATGACATATCTTCCCCTTCATACAATGTAAGTGAATTGATAAGATCTTTTAATGTTGATGGGTATGCTAAGAAAGAAGCATATGCGGTGGATTTATGCCACAATAAATTTGAGCATGTATGTCAGCCATTGGATGAAGGACACTTGATGGAGGATTTTCATTTGTGAGCCAAATCATTTCAGTGGATCACTAAAGGAGGACAGAGAGAAGCTTATGGAATCCATGAACAACCTTGTTGACATCAATGACTTGGTGGCAAGATGTTGTTGAAGAACTTTTGATGGAGAGATGGAAGGAGAAGCCTTTCTAGATGAGTGCATAGAAATGAAAGAAGGCAAGTCCAATATGAAGGAGAGTTATATGAACCTAGTGTCTGACAGAGATCATCTCCTCATGGTGGCTAAAATGTACCATTGTGTAGTCAACAAGGAAGAAGAAGAATCAGAAATGCTCACTAATAAATTGGAGATCACCAGTAACTTTCGAAAGAGTACACATAGATCCCTTCAAGAGTCAAAGTTGTAGATATGTCAACTTCAATAGGAGTTGAAAGTGTCACACCTTTCATGCTGCATGGAATGAAATTTTTTTGGTATAATGAGGAACCTCAGGTGGAGGACAACCATGAGGAAGGAGCAGATTTGCAAGTTCTTGTGAAAAGCCACGAGGAAGAAAATATTGGCCAAGCACTCCTTGAGGTTGAGAGGAAGGATGAATTTTTCTTCTCTACTAGAAAGATGTCTGATCACATTCCATATGGAACATAAAATAAAATTCCTTATTCATCCATTGATTGGGTGGATAGAGACACCCTGGGAATGAATACTATGGGTGGTAACAAGTTTAATTTATGCAATAAAATTTTTGTGATGACTAACATTGTCCTAACATGTGGGCAGTCACCAAGATTTAATTTGCAGAAATTGAATACCTTCCATAGTGCATTCTGATTTTTTTGTGCTTGAGGAATTTTGGGATGCAGACGATGAGTTCCAAGCACATGGACATTTCTCGAGAAAGGATGATTTTTATCATGGAAGGAGTTATCTTTTCAGTGAAGAGTTAGAATAAATCCCTTGTGTTGAACCAGCCATGATAGGTTTGATGCACCCACACATTTGGTGTGCACATTTTTCATAGATTTGTTTCACTATAAATTATTCCACACACCTATGGAAGCCGACACATATAGGGATGAAAATTGGGTGAGGGGATTTTTCCTATTGGTTCCACATGAGGAACGTGAGGCTCCCACATATTCCATTGATGACTTAATTTTTCAACCATGTGGTTTGAAAATTGCACCATTCCCTTAATGTGTGGACAAGAAACATCAGATGATCTATTTGATGTCTTCATCATGCATGTCTATGCATGGAAGTTCCACTTGAGACAATTTGGTGGAACAAGTAGCAGAGTGTTGATTTTTTGCACCAGAACAAAGATAGAAGATGATCTTCTAGCGTGGTGGTATTATTTTCACAACCTCATTCTCATCCTCTACAATGATAAAATTTTGTGGTGTTTACTGATGGTTGGAAGGAGGCAGATAAAACCATGGGATCCTGGAATTCTTGGGAATGATATATTTCCAAAGGGGATAGTAATAGTTGGGTCCTTGCAAAGGAGACTATGGGATCTAGGAATTCTACTTAGTTACATTAACTGGGTTGTCAATTTTTTTAAAAGAAGTGGTCTTCAAAGAAATGACTATGATCAGAGTGGTGCGACAGAAACATGGTGGAATTTTTTTTTGCAACACTCTCCGGTGCTTCTGCTTGAGGAAAAGCAGACTTGGGAGGGGAGGACTGTCATATCCCCACATTTTGACCACAATTAAAAGTGTTGACCATGATAAACACCTAGGGGTTCTAAATGATATTATTTAATTACCCTAGGAAAAATTGCTAAAATAATTATGTAACATGATTATACTAAGTTTGATTTATTGTCATTTTTAATTATTATACAATTAATTATGTGGAAAATAAGTTTACATTAAAATGATGGAACTTTGGCAAGCCAACTTACCAAGGAGGAAATGGAATTTGTCATAGGACTGAAAAAAGAAAATAAAATCTACCAGACACAAAAGAGAAAAATCTAGGCTAAGGTACGAAGCGGTTTCCATTTGGAGACTCAGTCAAAAAAGGGAAAGTGCAGAAAATCCATCGGAAGGAAAAGTAGTCAGTTTTGAAAACAAGAAAGTGCAAAAAAAGCAGTCAAACACAAAGAAGGAAAATTTTGGGTCAAGGAGGGCACAATTTCCATTTTGGATTGAAGGGAACAAATAAGGAAACATCACCTAAGTCTCTTACTTGATATTTTCCTCATGGAGGGCCAATTTATGGCTATGGTTAGGGTTTAGCAAGTGGTAATTTGCTCAACATGTGAAGGACGTGCTCAACAAGTCACCCAAGTCACTCAAGGTTTATTTAAGGGTGATTCCTACTCCATTTCTCAGTTTGGATGTTTATTATTTGTGATTTTGATGAATATAATTCTTCTTTGTTGAGTGTTGTGCCTCAGGTTCTTGGGATATGCACCCCAAGTTTCTTATTCATTCTCTCCCCTTCCCCTCTTCTCCCCTTCTTATTGCAGGTTATAATGGAGATATCGAGCAGCCTCTATGAGTTGATTTAGGATTTGTTAGCATCCTCCAACCATACATGACTGTATATCAAGTTTCATTAATAGTTCCATGATTTTCCACTATCTAAGGGTTCAAACCCCCATGCCCTTCCTTGAATATTGTCTTTAAAATACATTATAATGATGTACACTGTTGAAAAGAGTGCTATAGTTCATTTATGAGAGTTATTTCTAGTTTATTGGATCTAATATTATCTCATAAACATTCTCTTCAAGTTTTATCTCAATATGATTCGAAATGGCTGATATTTACTCATTTTAAGTCAACCTAGTCTAGATTTGCATTGGAAAGTGACTAGGTTTGCTGTAACTTTCATATTTTGACTTCTATGACTCCACATAACTCCATTATTTTTCTTATTTGTCATTAATGGACATATATAACTCGCTCAATTCCAAAAAATATAATTTGAATCACCCTTACTATGTTTGGAAAGGCCTGAAGATGGATCTAGTGAGCTTCTGAGCGAGCTAGTCTCACTTTTACAACTTGTAGGATCATTTCCTTTTCCTTCGATATGTTATAAAACTTAATGAAATTATGATTATTGTCTCATAACCTTATAACATAACCTTATTCAGTTTATACAATCCTCTATTTGTTGGATTTGACAAAGTCTTCATAGTTTCACGGTTGGATGAGCCAGAAGCACGGGAGTAAGTTTCAGTGGATGCTCATTCTGAAAAATAAATGTTCCCTGATATAAAAGTGTTATGGAAGATACTTTATCAGTCCTTAAAGTTTCCTTTATTTCTCTTCACAACCCACTTCCTTGTTTGCAAAAGTATCATCCAATTTCCCATCTTTGCCTAGTCTCAAGAGCTCTCTGATTGAATGCAAATTTCCATGTAATATTTTGTATAAAAATTATATCAGAGATAATTTTCCAATATAATTAAAGATACAAGAAATTACATTAATATTATAGCTCTGAGTTCATTTAGTGAAGAGTCCCTTTCATTTTGAGTCCATCTAGTCGAAACTATTAATGTTTTAGAACTTAGTTTGACAATTTTATGCACCAAGTCTTTGTCTGGAGTTAGTATCTCTGAGATATGATACAGGGATACTATAGTGGTCACATATCTCTTTCCTTGGCTCACCCTATGGAAATAAGACTCTCTCTTGACTAACATTACATATCATTAATTCAATTTGCAGCCATGAGGATCCTACCAATGATTGAACAAGACTTCGATGAGCATTATGAAGAATAATGTAGAAGGTATGAATAAGAAGAAGACCTTGAGTAGTTTGAGGAAGAAGGATATGAATATCCCTCATGGAGTACCTCAAGTACATGCAATAGGAATGATATGTATGATTTATGGCTCCCATCTTATGATGAATTCCTTGGGAAAAAATCTACAAGCATCAGTGGCCAAATGTTCAATGGAAGGAACTCTAAGGAACCTTTCTAGTATTCCATGGAATACTATGCCTTGAAAGAAGAGATAACAAAGGTCCTTTATTTTCGAGCATGCTCCACTCTTTAGATACAGAATTTGTTTAGATATCCCTCCTCTGGGACAAACAAGGAAAGGATTGTACACATGGTTGACGAAGTGTGCAAGGAAGTGGGTACTAGATGGCTACCTCTTGGTGTTAGAATAATCAACCCATAGTTTACCCACTTAGACATTAATTTAATTATTTTTGTCTTATTAGCCTAGTTCATGTGTCCCACCTTGTGAAAGTTGTCTTTTACCTATCCATAGTGGTCAAACTTTCCTTATTTGACTCATGTAGCGCATGGGAAATCCCAAGGAATCAAATATGCTTTAATCCTGGCCTCCTAGGTGCCCTTCTACTTTTTCTTCTTTATTCCCTGCTTTTTCAGTGTTTTAAGGCAAATGGAAAAGCTAGACTAGGTGAGGTGAACTAGTTTTTTGTCCTCTTCATCCTCCACTCTTTTCTCCTTACAAAAGCATGTATGAGCTTCCATTCCACCACTCTTTAGCTTGCCTAAGCCATTTTTCCAATTCGTGAGCTCCATGACAGATTTGGGATCAGCTTTTTACACCTATGGGGGGTTTTCTTAATTTTAGTAAGCCTGCTTTATGCTAGATTCAAATTGATCCTCATGCATTCGAATCCCTGATGTATATTATTTATTAAACAACCTTTTATGTTATAGGGTTGGCTATTGTACACTGAGTTAATACAGTTTAGTGTTCAGCTCCAATTTCAGTCTCTTTTGTGAGTGATTTTGCATGATCAATTGTTAATTGTTGTGAGTAAAATTAATCTATCACTGGGTTCAATTTCCACATGGTATCAAAGCCATTGTATATCGATTTCTCTCCTTCTAAATTGTTTTGTAGGTTCGACATCAGTGACTGGGAGCCTTCTACTGAGAGCCGAGACAGATTTTCTAAGCTATGGATCAATCACAGAAAACTATCTTGACTCCCTTCAATTTATTTGAATGGAAAGCAGAGATGGATATAATATTGAGAGCAAAAGGCCTCTACAGGGTGACTATGGCAACAGAAGCAAATCCCAATGCAGCTGCAGAGAAGATAAAATGGCACAACAGGAGGGATGAGGCCTATGGTCTCCTGTGTCTGAATATTTCCAAAGACCTCCTTTTCCATCTTGATGGATTGACATCACCGAATGAAGTATGGGAGAAGCTTTCTGATCTTTTTGGAAAGACAGATGAGATGAGGGGACATCAAATCGAAAATGAGCTGATTTCTCTGAGTCCAAATAGCTTTGAATCCCTGCAGCTATATTTCTCCAAGTTCAAAGCACTAGTTTTGTAGCTGAAACAGTGTAGGATTGAAAAGAAAGATGATCAGCTCATCCTGGCCATCCTCTCGAAGCTAGGCCCTGACTATTTAGTTTTTTTTTCGACCTTCTATGCCACAAAACTGACAGCTCGAACCTGGAAGATGCCTAGCCTTGCAGATTTCATGGAATCTCTCACACAAGAACATGATAAGCTGGTGATGATGGGCACCATCAAACCATCCAAAGATCAAGCTTTGATTGCTGGAGATTCGAAGGTGGATTCAAAAGGCAAAAAGAAAGCTAAAAAGCCACCTGAGCAAAAGAGAGATAAGAAACAGTCTCCGGAGGAGCCACAAGGTTCCAAGAAGAACTACCAGAAGAAGAAAAACAAAGGAGAAATGAGCAAGTGCGCATACTGTAATAAGGGAAATCACACTGAAATCTCTTGTATGAAGAAGTAAATAGACATGCTGACCCAACTCCTGGAGAAGAATGGCATCTCCCTTCTAGAAAGCTCAAAGAAGAGAGAAGGAGGATCAAGTTCAGATGACAGAGAGAGAGTTCATGCATTGGTTGCTGGCACATCAAGCTCACCCAGTTTTATCATTGATTCTGGAGCTTCAAGACACATGGTTTTGACCAAGGAGGCCTTCTCCTCACTTGACATGTTGAAAGGACCACCTATAGTACTGGGAGATGACTCTCTCACTGAAAGTTTGGGCAAAGGGAGGATTGATCTTGATCATGGTCAGTTCAGCAATGTGTTGTATGTGCCTGGTCTTGCCTCCAACCTCTTGTCAGTGTACCAGATGACCCACACTGGGTCTCCTAAGAAAGTCATATTCTCCCCTGATGAAGTTGATATCACAGAGATCTCAAGTGGTAGAGTCATTGCAAAAGGAGTTGCAAATCATGCTCAAAAGGTATACATGTTCTCACACTTCCTACCCTACTCAAACCCCTCTGCTCTTCTGATTCATGCTAATGAAGCCAGCAATATTTGGCATGAAATATTTGGCCACCTAAATTACAAGCATCTTTCTGATCTTAGTGAAAAAGAGATGGTCATAGTGTTGCCCAAGACAAAATTTTCCAAAGGAGTCTGCCAAGGTTGTATCCTAGGAAAACAACCAGAGCATAAATTTGAGAGAGCTAGTCATGAGAGAACCTTTGCACCCCTCGAGCTGATCCACAGTGATGTTTCTGGCCCATTCCCTCATATGTCCATGAGTCAGGCCAAATATGCATTGAATTTCATTGATGACTTTTCCAGGTATTGTTGGGTTCACTTCTTGAAACACAAGTCTGAAGTTTTTGGCCTATTCAAAGTCTTTAAGGCTTTGGTTGAGAACCATTCTGGAAGGAAACTCAAGGCCCTCAGATATGACAATGGTGCTGAGTATGCCAATTCTGAGTTTATTAATTATTGTGCAGATGCAGGTATTCAGATGCAGCATTCTATCCCTTACACACCACAGAAAAATGTTCTTGCTAAGAGGAAGAACAGATCACTGAAGGAGATGGCAACATGCATGATGGAGGCCAAAACTTTTCCACCAAAGTAATGGGCTGAAGCTATCAACTGTGCAGCCTATATTCAGAATATGGTGCCTCATAAAAAGCTTGATGGTATGACTCCCTTTGAAGCATGGAGTGGGCACAAGCCAGATGTGACCCATTTCAGGATTTTTGGCTCAAATGCTTGGGCTAGAATTTCAACAGAGAAGAGGAAGGATTTGCATCCCCAAATCCAAGAGTGTCTTTTTGTTGGATACTCTAAAGATTCAAAAGGGTAAAAACTAATAAATTTGAGCACAAACAAAGCCTTCATCGAAAGGTGTGTTCAGTTTGAAGAAGAACCCCTTGCAGCAGTGGAAGTTGGAGAAGCCTCTTCTCCACCTGAACCTCAAGAAGTAAGTAAAGAGTTTGTTGAACATGCTGATTCTGGTTTGTCTGGTGGAGATGAGTTTATTGCAGACCCTAACAGCCCTACAAGGCCAAAATGGGCAGCCAAGACACTACATGCAGCAGGATAGCTAGCTGGGGATCCCAATGACCCAAGGAGGACTAGATCTCAGTTTGAGAGTGGTCTGTGCATGAAGGATCCTATGTTTGCTGAAAAATTATATTTGATGGTGGAGTCTGATCCTCAAACATATGAAGAAGCAGAAGGAGATCCAATATGGCAAACAGCCATGAAGGAGGAGTTCAGCTCACTCCAGAAGATTAACACATGGGAGCTAGCGGATCTTCCCCCAGGGAGAAAGTTAGTCCAGTGTAAGTGGGTCTATAAGACCAAATTTGCTGCTGATGGTTCACCACTGAAGTACAAGGCCAGATTGGTAGCCAAGGGCTACTCACAGGTTCATGGCATAGATTTCAATGAGACCTTTTCCCCAGTGGCAAAGATGGATTCCATCAGGATAGCCTTAGCCATTGCAGCCTCAAGGAAATGGGAGGTACATCACATGGATGTAAAATGTGCCTTCCTAAATGGAGATCTCACTAAAGAGATATATATGCAGCAGCCTCAAGTTTTTTCTACTAACCCTTCTCTTATGTGCAGGTTGAGAAAGTCATTGTATGGGATAAAGCAAGCCCCCAGGGCTTGGTATGCCAAGATCGATAGTTTCTTGCTATCACTGAATTTTGTTCGGTGCAAATAAGATCCAAATGTCTATCTGAATTTAGTTAATGGTTCATTAATGATCATTGTGTTATATGTTGATGACCTCCTCATTACAGGAAGCTCAAAGGCTGAGATTGCTTCCTTAAAAGGAGCTATGAACCAAGCCTTCTCCATGATAGATTTGGGGCTCTTAAGGAAATTTTTGGGGCTTGATATTGCTCAAACCAAAGCTGGAATCAAGGTGCACCAGTCCAAATATGCCTTGGACTTGCTGAAAAAATTCAAAATGAAGGATTGCAGAGCAAGCAAAACTCCTTTCCTTTCAGGAGTGAAGCTGGAAGAAGTTGATTCTTCACCTATGGTAAACAATACACTGTATAGGAAATTGATTGGATGTTTGTTGTATCTGACACATAATAGACCTGATATTTGTTATGCAGTAAGTGTGGCTTCTAGATACATGGATCAGCCTCATGAGATCCATTGGAAAGCATCCAAAAGGATCCTTAACTTTGTTCAGGGAACAAGGACACATGGGATCTTCTATAAAGCAAAATATGATCTTGATTTGATTGGATTTACTGACAGTGATTGGGCAGGTGATAGCACAGACAGAAAGTCCACATCAGGATATGTGTTCATGCTTGCAGAAGGGCCAATCATCTAGTCAAGCCAGAAACAGAGTGCCATTGCACTCTCATCTACAGAAGCAGAGTACAGAGGAGTTGTTAATGCAACAACTCAATGTTTATGGTTGCAGGATTTACTTGGAGAGTGTGGCTTCGAAACAGAGTACTAAACTACCATCTACTGTGATAACCAGAGTACCATTCAAATCTGCAAAGATCCAGTTCAGAAGCAGAGAAGCAGACACATTGAGATCCATATGCACTACATCAGAGAACTTGTGCATGATGGCACCATTCACCTACTCTTCTGTTCATCTTCAGAACAAGTAGCTGATATCTTCACCAAAGCATTTTGTGAGAAGACCTTCAACAATCTCAAATCACTGCTGGGGATTGCTGATCATGCTATGAAGCATGAGTGAAGACAAGATTTCCAAATTTTGTTTACAGTCCATGTTTAAGGGAGGATTTTCCCAAGTTGGTTTTGCCTCTTTCCTTGTTTAAATGGACATGCAGTATGTAAAGGGTGACTAAGCCTTGTTGCTAGGCCCTATAATTTTCTGATATATTACTCATAAGTCAGGCTTAAGGGAGGGTGTTAGAATAATCAACCCATAGTTTACCCACTTAGACATTAATTTAATTATTTTTGTCTTATTAGCCTAGTTCATTTGTCCCACCTTGTGCAAGTTGTCTTTTACCTATCCATAGTGGTCAAACTTGCCTTATTTGACTCATGTAGTGCATGGGAAAGCTGAAGGAATCAAATATGCTTTATTCCTGGCCTCCTAGGCGCCCTTTTGCTTTTTCTGCTTTATTCCTTGCTTTTTCAGTGTTTTAAGGAAAATGGAAAAGATAGACTAGGTGAGGTGAACTAGTTTTTTGTCCTCTTCATCCTCCACTCTTTTCTCCTTGAAAAAGCATGTATGAGCTGCCATTCCACCACTCTTTAGCTTGCCTAAGCCATTTTTCCAATTCCTAAGCTCCATGACAGATTTGGGATCAGCTTTTTACACCTATGGGGGATTTGCTTAATTTTAGTAAGCCTGCTTTATGCTAGATTCGAATTGCTCCTTATGCATTCGAATCCCTGATGTATGCTATTTATTCAGCAACCTATTATGTTACATGGTTGGCTATTGTACACTGAGTTAATACAGTTTAGTGTTCAGCTCCAATTTCAGTCTCTTTTGTGAGTGATTTTGCATGATCAATTGTTAATTGTTGTGAGTAAAATTAATCTATCACTGGGTTCAATTTCCACACTTGGAGCCAAAATATAAGGGAAAAAGGAATATTCATCAAATCCATCTTCTTGTCCTAGCAGTAGGAGAGTGTTTGTGTTTTTTTCAAACATAACTTCTAGTGACAATATTTATGAAGAATCCTCAAGTTCCTTGAAGAATAAGAGAAATGAAGCAGAGAAAAAGATCCATGAAGTGAAGTGCAAATCACCACAAGGTGGTTTCATAAGAGGAGAAGTTGAAGTTGAATGCACTTCAATATTATTGGTGGGTAATATGCAGATCACTGATAGAGATATGGGCTCATGTATGGTTGGAGAGACACATTTTGGAACAGATCCAAAGGGAGATTACAAATTAGAATTACAGTCACCTTTGGAGCCACATAAGGAAGAAGAAAACAAGGCCACACTGCTTGGGTGTGGACCTGAAAATTTGGTGGAGGAGTAGGCCACTTTAGTATCACTTCAAGAAGATGGTAATATGAAAAACATGGGTGATAAGGGCTCTGATTTTTCCATAAGCCGTTATTACTTGCATCTATATTATTCATGGGATATTGAAAAGATTGCACTTGCCTATGAGGACTGCAGAATGAAGGACAATGGTGAGGGAAAAGAATTCACTCATAGTTTCTCTGTTGGTGAACCCAAAATCAGTGTAGAGGAAGGTGAGGTTGTCAATGATGATAAGGGATATTTTGGATCATATCCAAGAGAATAACATATACCATATCTGAAATCATCAACTGAACTTCCTAATGAAGTCGAAGACAAGACCCCACCAGCTGTGTGTGAAGTAGAAAATTCAAAGGAGAAACATCCGATGCAAAGGGATGCAAACAGTGCATATTTCTATACTTACTGGAAGCATGATGAAGATGGAATTCCAAAGTATGAGTTACCTTATTATTTTTCTAGACATTACACTTCAATGCATCCCAACGATATACCTCCCCCTTCATATAGTGTAAGTGAATTGATAATATATTCTAATGTTGATGTGTATGCTAAGAAAGAAACATATGCGGTGGATTTATACCATAAGAAATTTGAGCATGGATGTTAGGAATTGGATGAAGGACACTTGATGGAGGATTTTATTTGTGATACAAATCATTTGAGTGGATCACTAAAGGGGGACATAGAGAAGCTTATGTAAACCATGAACAACCTTGTTGACATCAATGCCTTGGTGGAAAGATGTTATCGAAAAGATTATGAAGGAGAGATGGAAGGAGAATCCCTTTTAGAGGAGTGCATAGCACTGAAAGAAGGCCTGGAAGAGATGAAGGAGAGTTATATGAACCTACTGGCTGATAGAGATAATCTACTCATGGTGGCTGAAATGTACCATTGTGCAGTCAGGAAGGAAGAAGAAGAACCAAAAAGGCTCACTAATAATTTGGATATCACTAGAAACTTTCTAAAGAGCACACAAAGATCCCATTCAAGAGTCAAAGTTACAAATATGTCAACTTCAAAAGGAGTTGAAGGTGTCACACCTTTCATGCTGCATGGAAGGAAATGTTTTGGGTTTAATGGAGGAACCTCATGTGGAGGACAACCATGAGGAATGAGCATATTTGCAAGTGCTTGTTAAATCTACAAGGAAGAAAATATTGGCCAAGCACTCCTTGAGGTTGAGAGGAAGGATGAAGTGTTCTTCTCTATTAGAGAGATTTCTGATCACATTCCATATGGATCAAGTAATAAAATTCTTTATTCATCCATTGATTGGGTGGATAGTGACACCTTGGGAATGAAGACTGTGGTAGGTAGAAGGTTTAATTTTTGCAATAATTTTTTTGTGATGACTGACATTGTCTAACATGTGGGAAGTCACTAAGATTTAGTTTACAGCCATTTAATACCTTCCATACACATGCACATGGGGTGCATTCTTATTTTTTTGTTCTTGAGGAATTTTGGGATGCATATGATGAGTTCCAACCATGTGGACATTGCCTAAGAAAGGTTTATTTTTCTCATGGAAGGAGTACTCTTTTCAGTGAAGATTCAAAAGAAATCCTTTGTGTTGGATCAACCCATGATGGATTTGATGCACCCACACCTTTGGTGGGAACATTTTTCATAGAGTTGTTTCACTATAAATTATTCCACACACCTATGGAAACCAACACACATATGAGTGAAAATTGGGTGAGGATATTTTTCCTATTGGTGCCACATGAGGAACATGAGGCTCCCACATATTCCATTCATGAATTAATGCTTCAACCATGTGGTATTAAGAGTTCACCATTCCCTTCCTATGTGTAAAAGAAACATCATAGGCATCTATTTGATGTCTTCATCATGCATGGCTATGCATGGAAGTTCCACTTGAGCCAGTTTGGTGGAACAAGTAAGAGAGTGTTGAGATTTTGCACCAATAAAAAGATAGTAGATGAGATTCCAGTGTGGTGGTATGATTTTCACAACCCCATTCTCATCCTCTACAATGATAAATGTTTTTGGTTTTTACTGATGGTTGGAAGGATGCAGATAAAACAATGGGATCTTGGCATTCATGGGAATGACATATTTCCAAAGGGGTCACCAACAATTGGGTCCTTATAGAGGAGACTTTGGTATCCAAGAATTATACTAAGTTACATTAACTAGGTTGACAATTTTGTTAAAAGAAGTGGTCATCAAAGAAATGACTATGATCAGAGTGGTGAAGTGGAAACATGGTGGGAAAAAAATTTGCACCACTCTGTGGTACTTCTGCTTGATAACAAGAAGACGTGGGAGGGGTGGACTATCTTATCCCCACATTTTGACCACCAAAAGTGTTGACCATGATAAAAACCTAAGGGTTCTAAATGATATTATTTAATTACCCTAGGGAAAATTGCTAAAATAATTATGTAAAAGACTTATACTAAGTTTGATTTATTGTCATTTTTAATTATTATGGAATTAATTATGTGGAAAATAAGTTTCCATTAATAGGAGGGACACTTGGGAAAGAAAAATTGCCAAGGAGGAAATGGAATATGTCATAGGACTGACAAAAGGAAAGAAAAGTTGTCAGACACAAAAGAGGCAACTCTGAGCTAAGGTAGGGCACAGTTTCCATTTGGAGATTCAGTCACAAAATCTAAAGTGTAGAAAAGATATCATAAGGAAAAGAAAGTAGTTTCCAAAATAGGAAAGTGCAAAAAAATTTGTTAGACACAAATAAGGCAACTTTTGGGTCAAGGAGGGTTGGAGCGAAGCTACGATTGAGGTTGGCTCTCTGTTCAGTACTTGTTAGGTTTTTGTATTTAGCCTCCATTCAAACATGCTTCCACCTGCAACTCTGTATTACTTCTAGTATCGTAACTTGAGCCTCCCCCATGGTCCCCAGAAGGGGAGGGGAAGATGTCCCCTCCCTCAAATCACAACAACCAGAATCCCCGTATGCCACTTTTCACTAGGAATCGATAGTCACGATAAAAATAGGTTTGGAGGAGATCCCCATTACTAATTTAGAACCATAAAAAAATCTACCTAATCCTGGACATTGATGTGCCACAAAATCCTCTGACTTCTACCCTGCAAGAAAATAGCACCTGTATAGCAAGAAGTGCAACCATACCTAGCATAACACTCCTAGCCGCTCGCATAAAAGCTAGACCCCAGTTTCTCCGAGACCATGCCCTAACCAAAGAATTTATTGGATCTAGCCCACGGAGCAAGATCTGAGAGGATGGATAGCAAAAAAATGGAAACCTAAATCCCACTTCGACCTCCATCTTGGCTCCAAAGGCTTCTTCATCATCATATTTCATCACCTAGAAGATAAAACCATAGTTGAAGAAGGAGGGCCATATTTCTTCAATTCTGCAGGATTGTATCTCAGGACTTGGATGGAGAAGTTCTTCCCAGAAAAACAAGACTTCACTCGGGCTCCATTCTGGATAAGGATGTACTCCCTCCCACGGGAATACTAGGATGATGATACGCTAAAAGATATTGGAAACACCCTGGGCACTTTTGTGTGCTCTGTTGACTAGACAAAAATCAACAAATTCACCTCATATGCAAGGATCTGCGTCTACATGCACATAGATAAATCCCTTACAGATTCTATAAATCCTATCCATAAAGATTCAGACAGGGTCTAGCTATTGGACTATGAACATGTTCCCTTCAGATGCTGCAAGTGTCATGAGCATGACCACATGTTTCATGACTGTCCCAACAATAAACCCAACAATAACATAACAAATGGCGCAAAATATGTTGAAGGATTCCAAAGGCAAGGAAATAAATGGTGCCAAGGACAAAAACCAATGGCAGAATCCCCTAAAGACAAAGGCCCCATTGTAAGTAATAGCTTCGATGTTCTAAGCACTCAACAAGATAGCTTACTAGACGCTCCCAATTTAGAGAAGGCTCCCAAAGTTGAGATCTCTTGGTCCCCTTCCAACTTTCTTTAGCCTGGATCTGACCCTGCCATGCCTCCTCTTTGTCCTTATGTTTTAGCCCCTTCCATCCCTCTAGGCCCGAACCTGTCTCCTGCATCCACCCAGATCCCTACCCCCTTAGATATTGGTTCAGAAACCTCCTTAGATGACAAGATGTCAGAGATCAAGCTGGGGGAACTGGATCTACTAGGACTAGAAGATGCCTGCATCAAAAAATATTTCAATTCAATTCCTTCCCGCCATATCAAATTATTAAAATAGACTCTCACCAAAGCTAAAGACCAAAACAAACTTGGAGTCCTCAATATGCATAAAAAAGGCAAGCTCAAAATAATTCAAGAAAATCCTTGTTGCAGAGGATAAATGTGCTTGGAACCAGGTTGGTGGAATCAGGACAATATTCCCAGCTAATGGAATCCCCCCCCCTCCTCCTCTTCAAGTTCTCAATGAATATCATCTCCTGGAATGTCAGAGGACTGAACGACCTTACCAAAAAAAGAGTGATGAAATGATAAATGCATAATGATAAGCTTGCAGTTATCTTCATTCAGGAAACTAAGTGTTCCTCTGAAACCCTCAAGATGATAATGGAAAAAATATGGAAACGATGTCATACTATTGCAATTGATGTAAATGGGGCAGTAGGCGGCATTGCCATATCCTAGAACCCAACTGTTATTGAGCTCAATGACCCCTCAGCCTATTCCCATGCGATTTCTGCCTCATTCCACATTATTGGTTCCAATATCCATGGCCATCTCCTTTATGTCTACAATCCCCAACCTCCTGAGCTCAAGCTCAAGTTATTGCAATTCATGAAATGGTTATCCCAGCAGCACCATGAATCCTGACTCATAATTGGTGGTGAATTCAACATGATCACCTCTCTTGAGGGAAAAAAAGGATGTCTAAAAGTCATTTTCACCGAAGACCACCTCTTCAAGGCGGCCATTAACAACTATAGACTAGTGGATCTCCAACCTTCCTCTATTTTTTTACCTAGAACAACCGCAGATGAGGAATCCATCAAATTTCCAAGAGATTACACCGATTCTTGATATCAGAGGACCTTTTACATACAGGGGGGCGAATATCCTCCTTGGTGCTTCCAGCAGCGAGCTCTGACCACTGGGAAAATGAAATGTTCCATAATGGAAAATAGAATGTTCGAGGAAAGGAAACACAAAGAACAAGACCTCCTAATGCAACTGAACAAACACCGTAGCCAAGAAGAAATCATCTAGTAATATAAATCCAGAGTTAAATGGCTTTAAGAAGGTGACAGAAACACAAAATTCTTCCACAAATACATAATTCAACACAAAATGAATAATCATATCTCCAAACTTAAATTGAAAGCAGGGGTAATTCTAGATGATCAGGAGGACATTGAACAGGAGATGACGAGGTACTTTTAGGACCTCCTGATAGAACCGGTGATTTCCATATACAATGCTATCAAGAAATTAACTCAACATAAACCCATCGTAATCACAGTGGAGCAGAATACAACTCTCATGAAAATCATCTCACTCCAATAGGTTGAAATCGCGGTGAACCAAATGTCGAAAGATACAGTGCCAGAATTAGATGGTTTTACGCTAAATTATTTCACAGCTGCTGGAACCTTCTTAAGCATGAGTTACATGAATTGGTAGAAGAATCACGTCAAAAATAGTGTATCTCACTGGATCTCAATGCCACCCAGCTCACTCTGGTTCCCAAAGAACCTGGTGCCTCCCACCCCTATAAGTTTCAACCCATCTCCCTCTGCAATGTCATCTACAAAATTATCTCCATTTTTTTCTAACCACCTCAAGCCCCTCCTCTCTCTCCTCATTTACCATGAACAAACAGGCTATGTTGAAGGTAGACAAGTATTGGATGGCATCATCCTCACTCACAAATTTATCCACTCTCTCAAAGCCACCCACTCTCCTGGGATGCTCCTCAAGCTAGACCTCTCTAAATCCTTTCAGAAGCTTAGCTAGGATTTCATAAAAAATATGCTCCTCACCTTTGGGTTCATCCATGAATGGAGAAACTGGGTCTCCTCTCTAATCACTTCATCCTTCTACTCGATTCTAATCAATGGGTCCCCCTCGTATACCTTCTCTCTGTATCAATGCATATGAAAAGGAGACCCCCTTTTTCCCTTTATTTTCATCCTCATGGTTGAATTCCTAGAAAGATTGATCCATAGCTCCTTAGCCTCAGGGACTCTTCGAGGTCTCTCTATTCAAAACAAAAACCCTATTTCCTACCAATAGTTTCTAGATGATAATATTCTCTTTGGGAACCCCTCTATCCAAGAAGCTCGAGCTCTATGAGACATCCTCTGCACCTTTTTTGAAGCCTCTGGCACCGCAATCAACCTAAAAAATTCACATATCTTATTCTTCAATATAGACGCTATCACCAAACATAATGTCTCCCGCATTTTATACTTCATCGCTTCCACCCTTCGTTTGAAATACTTGGGGCTCCTTCTTTTGATTCTGCAATCAAGCACTCCTCATGGAAAGAAATCCTAGATAAGTTGTAATCCAAAATTTCATCCTTGACCTTCTGCTCTCTCAACCTTCGATGTTGTCTCACCCTCCTTAAATATGTTCTACAATCACTATCGATCTACCTATACTCTATCCTAGCAGCTCCTAAATGGGTCCTAAAAACCATCAGCAATATATAATGCTCCTTCTCATGGGGAAACAACGCTAAAAACAACAAGTGGGACTTGGTAAAGTGGAGCACTCTCTGCCTACCTCGAGGTAAGGGAAAATTAGGGCTAAGAGACCTGGAAAAAACAATGCATCTCTCTTAGCCAAGATTTGGTGGTCCTGGATCACCAGGAATAACACGCCCTGAAGTCAACTTTGGAACATAAAATATGCACTAGACTAGAACCATTGTCAATTGGTCCACCTCAACAGTGACCCTCCAGGATCACTCATTTGGAGAGAACCTAAGTCTCAGGAATCACTAATACAGAAGAATAGCTTCTGGGAGATAAGAGATGGAACAAGTTTCCTCTTCTAACATGACTCATGGAAGCAAATTCCCACCCTCATCAGTGAGTATGAGATAGAGGATATTCACAGTAACTAAAATGTGAACTATCGTCTAGTAGTCAGAGACTTCTGGAAACCTGAAAGTGTTCGCTTATTCTATTCTTGTTTACACCAGAGTAGATGGCCTGTGCATCTGAATCTGATTATAATGAAACAAATTTGGAAGGAGCTAAAGAATAGGAAAATCAGAATCAAGAAAGGCCCATATATACTGAGATGGGGGCATCTCCCCAAAGTATCATTCACTACAAAGGAAGCGTACTCCATCCTTGTCATGGAAGACGATGACCAAGATTTCCCCCTCTAGGAAAAAATATGGAACCCGCATAGATGGACTAAAATCTCACCTTTTTGTGGTTGCTCTCCCACAAGCGCATCCTTACTTGGGATAATTTGCAAAAAAGGGGATTCCAAGGTCCTGCATTCTGTATCGTATGCAGTAAAGCAATAGAATACATAAACCACTTGCTCGACTCCTACAAGTTGGATTTCTAGCTTTGGTACTGCATCGCATAAATATTTCATATAACTAACAGAGACAAGCATAATATCATAAGAAATTTGCAAAGGTGGGAGCCAACTCCATTCCAAAGAGCCCTTCTTAACATAATTTGGGAGATCACCCTAGGATTCTTAGTCTGGAGCATATGGAAGGAAATAAATTTCAGAATATTCAAGGACCAACAAAATGATCTGGACACAATATAGATGGAACTAAAAAAAAATAAGCAGGACACCACCTTCTTGAAAGTATGGCATGTCTTGGAGTTTCCCTCGATCGGAACTAAGAAATCCATTCTGAATAACTATAAATTCATGCTACTTATGGACCCCACCACTAGTGTGAGTTCCTTCATAGGGTTATCCATCCCTAGGAGATAGTCCCCCCCGCCCCCCCTCGGGATGGCATCTTCAAACTCAACTTTGATGGTTCCTCAAAAGGAAATCCTTGTATATCAGGCTTCAGAGGAGTCATACAAAACCATGTAGGTAAAATACTGCTCATCTTCTTTGGTAGCTTTGGTCTCAGCACAAACAACACGGAGGAAATAGAAGGCCTAATATAAGGTATATCCCTAGCTAAGAATCATCACTTCCTCCCTATTATCATAGAGAGAGACTCTCCTATGATCGTGGCTTTGGCCACCAAAATCCAAAAAGGTGCACAAATATCCAAAATTTATACTAGCTAGATATTAGAGCACGGTTTGAGTCATCTGAGCCAAATCTTGGAGGCTCTTGGCTCGAACACCTTCCATCATGTTAAGAGAAAATCAAATTATATGGCTAACATTTTAGAAAATGAAGGGGTCGGGTTTAACCTTCCGCTTTGTGCTGGAAAGCTTGGACTACCCTTTTAGAACCAATTGATCTAGAGCTGCAATGTGCTCACTTTAAAAGATCTATGAGCCCTTAGATGCGGGTGACTATCCATCCCACACGACACCTAGTACCTCGATCATCACACTTGGATCCCAAAGCATCATGCAACCCATTCCCTAAAACAAGGAAACTCAGGAATTAATTGACATGATTCCCGAGAGGGTCCCACCTAGAGGTTTGAGTACAGGACAATTTCCATCTGGCCTTGACATGTGCCCATGATCCACCTCAGGACAGAGATATAGGAAGTTTTTAATGCTTTCACAGGTGGCTGATGTAGGTTTAATGGAGGTCCATAATGTGGGATCTGCTCAGCTTGAGGAAGAGACAAGAAAGGACCATTCACATCACCTGGAACTTAATGGTATATGACGAAATTATGAGAATTTTCTCCCTGAAACGACGGAGGTTGTAAAACAAAAAAATGAAAGCTCTGCAAGAATTTAGTGGCATAATTGAAGCCCTGCATGTGAATCCTATACTGCCCACCTGACAATGTTTTATAAAGATCCAGGTCCAACTACCTTCTACATGAGTGCTCACTCGACGTTTTCTCTAGTGCTAGTGTGTCTCTGGTTGCGACTAGTTACCTGTTCGTCTCTGAAAGCCTCGGATCTATGGATTCACTCCATGACATGTCCAAGAGGAACACCATGTATAGGTAGTAGTCCTGGCTCAGTCCATGAGGCTGAGAACCCGCAGAAAGAAAAGAAGGTTAATTCGGGTTATGAGAGGATTGTTTTTCCTACTGCTCGAACCCTCATTAAAGAATGTGAATCTTCTCAAGTTGTGGACTTTCTCTCCATGGGAAACTATGGAATCTAAATAAATTTCTACTATCTCATTAAGAATATGCTGAACAAACTAGTGGAGGAATTCCTAATGAAATGGACTGCAATGAACACATCTATTATGGATTTCCGCAGCCTCCTGGTTCACTTATATGGAAAATCGCTAATTTGGACGCCAGTCTAGTGGGGGGTAAATACTCTCTGGAGCGCTTCCTAACCAGGTTTAGGAACCCTCCTTCCAGATTTTCCAAGGTTGAGATCGAGAATATGGCAGTCGCCTTCCCTACCAGAGCTGCAGCAGCCCCGTACCCAAGTGTCCCGAATCAGGGGCCTCCACCACCATCAGTCCCAAAGGTCCTATTCTACAAAGTTTTATAGGAAATGAAAGTCCTCACTTCTACTTCAGATGAACTAAACATGCAGGCTACTTCAAGTTAGGTTCCAATCATGACTAACTTTTCGGTGGCGTCAACTATTGATCTCCTGCAATTCAAAAGGGTACGTGCTTCCTCTGGGGAGGGGACCACAAGAAGCAAGCGAGAGCCCCTGTAACCCAAGCTCCATTCTTAGGTATGGGATGAAAACTTCTTTGGGAGTTTCCCAATAGTAGAATATAAACCCAGCTTGAAAAAATATGAAGCACTAGTTGTGAACCCCTAGTCTGCTCTTTTCTCTGCACAGGTCCTATATTTTTTTCCATGATACTGTCTAATTGCTCAGAAATAATTCCTAGTTCCTATTGTAAATTTTGCAGTGCAGGAATGTTGAAGAAAAAAAATCAGTTCTCCTATGTGTTTCTGATGCCTGGAATTTTTTAAGGTCTAGGTTGGTAGATAATCCTCCACAAACTTCATGATCCAGCATCTTTCGATGTACTTATTTTTGTACCTTTTGTACTTATAATACAATTATAACTAGCAGCTTAACAAAAAAAAACTTTTGGGTTAAGGAGGGCACAATTTCCATTTTGGATTGAAGGGAACAAAAAAGGAAACATCACCTAATACTTTTACTTGCTATTTTCCTCAAGGAGGGAGAATTCATGGTTAGGGTTAGGGTTTATAAAGTGGCAACTAGCTCAAAAGGTGGACATGCTCAGCAAGTCACCCAAGTCACTCAAGGTATATTTAAGGGTGGTTCCAACTCCATTTCTCAGTTTCAATGTTTATTATTTGTGATGTTGATGAAGCTAATGCTTCTTTGTTGAGTGTTGTGCCTCAGGGTCTTGGGAGATGTGCCCCAAGGTTTTCATTCTCTCTCTCCTCTTCCCCTCTTCTCCCCTTCTCATTGCAAGATATACTAGAGCTATGGAGCGACCTCTCTAAGTTGATTTAGGGTTTGTTAGTAGCCTACAACCATACATTACTGTATATCATGTCTCATTCACAGTTCCATGAGTTTTCAATGTCTAAGGGTTCAAACCACCATGCCCTTCCTTGAATATCATTTTTTAAATACATTGTAATGATGTAAAATGTTGAAGAGAGTGTTATTGTTCATTTATGAGAGTGATTTTGAGTTTATTGTATGTAATATTATCTCATAAACATTCTTTGCAAGTTTTATTTCAATCTAATTTGAAATGGTTGATATTTACTCATTTTAAGTCAACCTAGTATAGATTTTCATTGGAAGGAAATGTTTTGGGTATAATGGAGGAACCTCATGTGGAGGACAACCATGAGGAAGGAGCATATTTGCAGGTTATTGTGAAAAGATACAAGGAAAAAAATATAGACCAAGCACTCCTTGAGGTTGAGAGGAGGGATGAAGTGTTCTCCTCTACCAGAAAGATGGCTGATCAAATTCCATATGGAACAGCAAATAAAATTCCGTATTAATCCATTGATTGGGTGGATAGAGACACGTTGGGAATGAAGACTATGGGAGGTAAAAGGTTTAATTTATGCAATAAATGTTTTGTGATGACTAACATTGTCCTAACATGTGGTTAGTCACCAAGATTTAATTTGTATCCATTGAATACCTTCCATACACAAGCACATGAGGTGCATTCTTATTTTTTGTGCTTGAGGAATTTTGGGATGTAGATGATGAGTTCCAAGCACATGGACATTGCCCGAGAAAGGATTATTTTTCCCATGGAAGTAGTTCTCTTTTCAGTGAAGAGTCGAAATAAATCCCTTATGTTGGACCATCCCATCATGGGTTTGATGCACCCACACCTTTAGTGGACACATTTTGCATAGAGTTGTTTCACTATAAATTACTCCACACACCTATGGAAACCAGCACACATAGGGATGAAAATTAGACGAGGGGATTTTTTTGTGTTGGTGCCACATGAGCAACATGAGGCTCCCACATATTCCATTGATGACTTCATGTTTCAACCATGTGGCATGAAAAGTGCACCATTCCCTTATTACATGGAAAACAAACATCAGAGGCATCTATTTGATGTCTTCATCATGCATGGCTATACATGGAAAAAACACTTGAGCCATTTTGCTGGAAAAAGTAACAGAGTGTTGTGTTTTTGCACTAGAAAAAGGATAACAGATGAGCTTCCAGTGTGATGTTATGACTTTCACAACCTCATTTTCATGCTCTACAATGCTAAAATTTTGTGGTGTTTACTGATTGTTGGAAGGAGGCAGATAAAACCATGGGATCCTGGCATTCTTGGGAATGAAATATTTCCAAAGGGGACAAAAATAGTTGGTCCTTACATAGTATACTGTGGGATCCAAGAATTCTACTCAGTTACATTAACTAGATTGACAACTTTGTTAAAAGAAGTGGTCATCAAAGAAATGACTATGATCAGAGTGGTGCAACAAAAATATGGTGGAAACTTTTTTTGCAACACTCTGTGGTGCTTTCTCTTGAGGACAAGCAGACTTGGGAGGGGAGGACTGTCCTATCTTCGCATTTTGACTACCAAAAGTGTAGACCAAGATAAACACCTAGGGTTTCTAACTATTATTATTTATTTACCATAGGGAAAATTGCTAAAATAATTATGTAAGCGCATTATACTAAGTTTGATTTATTGACATTTTTAATTATTATGCAATTAGTTACGTGGAATATTAATTTTCTATTAACAAGAGGGACACTCGGGCAAGCCAACTTGCCAAGGAGGAAATGGAATATGTCATAGGATTGACCAAAGACAAGAAAAGCTATCAGACACAAAAGAGGCAACTCTGGTCTAAGGTAGGGTACATTTTCCATTTGTATACTTAGTCAGAAAAGCTAAAGTGCAGAAAATATGTCATAAGGAAAAGCATGCAGTTTTGAAAACAAGAAAGTGCAGAAAAATCAGTTAGACACAATGAAGGCAACTTTTGGGTCAAGGAGGGCACATTTTACATTTTGGATTACAGGGAACAAATAAGAAAAAATCACCTAATACTATTCCTTTATATTTTTCTCAAGGAGGGAGAATGCATAGCTAGGGTTAGGGTTTAGTAAGTGGCAACTTTCTCAACAAGTGAAGGATGTGCTCAACAAGTCACCCAAGTCACTGAAGGTCTATTTAAGGGTGATTCCAAATCCATTTCTCAGTTTGGATGTTTATTATTTGTGATGTCGATGAATCTAATGCTTCATTGATGAGTGTTGTGCCTCATGTTCTTTGGATATGCACCCCAAGGTTCTCATTCCATCTCTCATCTTCCCCTCTTCTCCCCTTCTCATTGCATGTTATACTGGAGCTATGGAGCAGCCTATTCGAGTTGATTCAATATTTATTAGAATCCTCCAGCCATAAATGACTGTATATCAGGTTTCATTAATAGTTCCATGATTTTCCAGTATCTAAGGGTTCAAATCCCCATGCCCTTCCTTGAATATTGCCTTTAAAATACATTGTAATGATGTACAATGTTGACAAGACTATTATAGTTCATTTATGAGAGTTGTTTCGATTTTATTGGATGTATTATTATCTAATAAAATTTCTCTACAATTTTTATTTCAATCTGATTCAAATTGGATGAGATTTACTCATTTTAAGTCAACCTAGTCTAGATTTGCATTGGAAAGTAACTAGTTTTGCTGTAAATTTCATATTTTGAATTGTATGAATCCAAATGACTCCACTATTTTTCTTATGGGTCACTAAAAACCATATATAGGTCCCCCATTTACAAAATAGATAATTTGAATCACCCTTACCGTATTTGGAAAGGATTGAAGATGGTGCTAGTGAGATGCCCGATGAGCTAGCCTCACCTTTACAACTTGAATAAAAATTTAATTTTCCTTTGATATGTTATAAAAATTAATGAACCTATGAATATTGTCTTGTAAAATTATGAAATAACCTTATTCAGTTTATACAAGCTTATGGTTGTTGGATTTTACAAAGTCTTCCTAGTTTCATGGTTGGGTGACCCAGAACCGTGGGAGTAAGTTTCAGTGGATGTTGATTCTGAAAAATAAATGGTCCCTAATATAAATGTGTTAGAGAAGATAATTTATCATTCCTAAAATTTTCCTTGATTTCTCTCTACAACTTGTTTCCCTATTTGCAAAAGTATCAGCCAATTTCCCACCTTTTCCTAGTCTCAAGAGTTGTATGGTTGAATGCAAATTTTCATGTAATATTTTGTATAAAAGTTATATCAGAAATAATATTCTGATATGATTATATATCAGGGACATTACATTAATATCATATATTCGAGTTCATTTAGTGAAGAATCCCTTTCAGTTTGAGTCCTTCCAGTCAAAACAAGTAATTTCCTAGCACTTAGTTTGCCAATTTTATGCATCAAGTCTTTGTTTGGAGTTATTAAATCTGAGATATGATATGGGTATACTACAACATATAGGTCTTCATCACATCTATGATCAATCCATCCTGTAGGAACAATCCATGACCTTCTTTACATTCACATGTCAATAACGTGTGTCTCCTACCTTTATATTGTCGTATTCATATCATCTCTTTTGTCCTACACAAAACAAAACTAAAACACACGGAGCACACATAGCACAACCCAGATGCATACCAACTAATTTCCATCACCATCGTAGTACTCTGGGATCTTTCACGCCATCAAGACAAACTATAACATAAACTATGCAAGAATCTCCTAGGAGAACACTTAGTGCATTATGTCTCTCCACGGTCAACTTGCATTCTACTAGTAAAGGAGAACCACCTNACACACACACACACACACACACACACACACACACACACAAACACACACACACACACACACACACACATATATATATATATATAAAGATTATGACCGAACAAACTACTACACCAAGAATTTTGCATTCCAATTCAACCTCAAGGACTTATTACATCAGAACAACCTGCATCCATAATATTTTTTGTTCAGACAACCTTCGTGGTGTATTTCATCCGAGTAAACTGTGTACGATGCCAGGTATCCTTTTTACACTCGGAAAACCCATAGGAATTATTACATTTGAATAACCTGTGTACCACTCCATGGCTCATATTTACATTTGGATAACCTATCTTAGGAATAATTACATCTAAGTGTCATGCATATCATGTGAGGACTCATATTTACACTCAGACAACCTATGGTACTGATTACGTCTGAGCAACCTACTTCACCAGGATATTTTCTACTTGGACAACCTACCTCATTTCCCATGTGAGATATCATGCATCTGCGTCTTTTTGTCTCTCGCTATTTCTAGCATAGAAACATATTAGGACTGATTACATCCAAGGTTAACTGGCGAGCTTTGGAAGGACTTATTACATCCAGGGAAAATTGACATGAATGATTACGTCTTAGTAACCTATGATATTTGCGATAATTTAATGCTAAGACAACCTGTCTCTCCCGCTATGCTAGAATTCATCTCTATGTGCTTCGATATGTCATGGAACACGAGGTTCTATGACAACTTCACGCAACTATGATTGTCGCAGAAGATACACATCACATATAAATGTAGATCAAACAAATCAGAAAGTATATTCCCCATCCAAACCACCTTGCAACTAGCCGAGCAAGTGTCAACATACTCTTCCTCTACTATACTCAGCACCACGAATGATTACTTCCTGCTAAAACAAGAGATTATGCCAATTCCAAAACTAAAGAAGCAAACCGAAGAAGCAAACTGAAGTTCTCTTCCTATTAGTGGTGCTACCTTCCATATCTGAATCAACATAACCATGTAGGTTAATCTTTTGATTCACATCATACTTGAGCCCATAATCCACTATACCTTTTAAGTACCTCAATACATGCTTTGTAGCTATTAGGTGAACATGTCTCAAATCTATCAGGAACTGGCTAAGGGTATTCATAGAAAAGCATATGTTGGGTCTTGTATTCATCATATACATCAATGATCCAATCATCTAATGATACATCGTGGCATAAAATGACTCTGATGAAGCATCACACAAAAGATTCAAGTTTCATTTCATAGGTGTGGTTATCGCCTTGCAGTCCAACATTCTAAATCTCTTCAGAATCTTTACTGTATACTTTCCTTGACTAAGGAAAATCCCATCTTCACTTTGCCACACCTCCATGCCTAAGAAGTATTTCATCATCCCCATGTCTTTCATCTCGAACTCTTTATCAAGTATCCACCTTACATCTTTAATGAGTTCATCCTCGCCCGTCAAAAACAAGTCATTGACATATAGCAGGAGAATCACTGGTCTTCCGCCTTCAACCTTGAAGTAAAATTTGGAATTTTATTTACTCTTGGTAAATCCTTGGCTCATCATGAAGCTATCCATTCTGTCGTACCATGTACTCGATCCTTGTTTCAATCCATATAAGTCCTTCTTTAATTTGCACACATGATTCTGTCTGTCATGTGTCTCAAATCCTAGTCATTGTTCCACGTACTCTTCCTCCTCGACTACACCATTCAAGAATGTTGTATTGAAATCCATCTAGTGTATCCTCAATTTCATAGTTGTAGCTAATGCAAGTATGGTCCTAATGGAAGTGTACCTCGCCACGGGTGCAAATTTCTCTTCATAGCCTATGCCTTCTTTATGTGAGAAGCCTCATGCTACGAATCTTTCCTTGTATTTCTTGATTTTGTCATATGTTGTATGCTTGATCTTATAGATCCACTTTGAAGTCACGATAGACTTATTTTCTAGTCCTGTAACTATCTCCCATACATCATTCTTCATGATCAAGTGATACTCCTCGATCATGGAATCCTTCCATTCTTTATTTTTTGCAACCTATTCATATGTGGAATGTTCCTTCTCAATGATGTCACATAATAGGGCCACATAGTTGTTGTAAGGATTTGACCTTTTCCTTTCTCTATGCATTCTTTCTGGAGAAACATACCTTTTTACTTCTTATATGATCTCTCTTTCCCATAATATTTTTATCTTATGGGATTTATCCTCGAGAAGTTTCTCTACTGACTCTTGTGGTTATGTCATGTCATGATATTCAAGGTATTTTGGAATTTCTTCTCCAATTTCCTTATCTCGAACTCTCGTTTCTTCAGGTTCCTAGACCTCTTGAGTAGGTATCCTCCTAGATATGAAGTATGTCAAGTATTCATCAAAGGTTACATCTCTGTTGATGTCGATTTTCTTGAATCATAGGAAGTATATTCGACAGGTATTTGATGTATCATGGTATCTTACGAATATACCTTTCCTCCTAGAAGGATCGATCTTGGTCCTCTTCTCCTTTGGGATATGTATGTACACCAGGAAACCAAACATTCTAATATGGTTGACTGATAGTTTATTTCCTGAGGAATCCTATTCCAGAGTTTTGTTTTCAATAATTGACGGGGAGCACGGTTCTGTACATACATAGTTGTCCTTGTTTCTTCATCCCAAAGGTGCATAGGATTATCCTAGTTATGTAGCATTACTTTCACTACTTCCATTATAGTTCAGTTCTTTGATTCCACAACCCTATTCTACTAAGGATTATATGGAGTTCTCAACTTGCTCTTAATACCAAAATCTCCGCAGAGTTCCTTAAATTCTTCTAAGGTGTAATATACGCCATTGTATGACAGAAGGGTCTTGATCTTCCTTTTAGTTTGGTTCTTGGCCAAGGCTTTATATTCCTTGAACTTACTAACTACTTCATTTTTCCCTTTCAATAAATATATCCAAGTTTTTCATGATAAATCATCTATAAAGGAAACATCGTACACATACCCACTTAATGTGCAAGAAGACATGGGTCCACATACATCCGAGTGTACTATCTCCAGTATTCATTTATCCTTGCTTTCACTGCTAGGAAATGTCTTCTTTTCATTCTTTCCTTGTGTACATAATTTTCAAAATCCTTCATTCTTTTCCTTTATTTATGGAGTAATTCCAGAGACTTCTTTGCTTTCCATCGGTAGTGCTCTATAGTGAACATTTGCAAGCCTTTGGTGCCATAGTTCACTTGGTTGTATTTACTCATGAACCAATGCTTGTTCAAGTTGTCCTTTTAGTGTGTACAATCCACCTTATTCTCCAATCACTATTGCATCATATATTATATTTCCATTAGGCCACATTATAACTTTCCCATTGACAAATGCAACTCTCATTCCCTTTTCATCTATTGCAGAGATAGAGAGACGATCCTTCTTCAATCTTGGAACATACAATACATACTTCATCTTTAAGGATTTCTTGGAGTCTAGCTTGTATGAATCTTCTCCACTCCCTTTTATTGGGTATTTATAATCATCCCCAAGTTTCGCCTTGTGAGGTGACTCATGCTAAGACATATTAACAAATGATTCCTTATAGCCAATCACTACTCTTCATGTGAGATAGTTCTCATAAGTGTTTCGGTTAGCACAAGTAATATCCCAAAATGATATTCTATTGTTCTTTGCCATTATGTTGTTTGTTCATACACTCAATGATGTGAAAAAATATGAATAAAATGTGCATGAAAAAGTGTTGTGCCAAATGGCCCTAAAATATAGCTAATCTAGAGAGATTATAGGGTAAATATTTTTCAGTATGAAGATGCACACTTACCACTGATAAATAAGTTGATAGCACTCCATAGATATGTTGGATGCAAGGTGTGCCGAAATATAGTGTTGCTTTCCTCAGTTTAATGCCCAGCTACATGTGTCCCTTCTTCAGGAATATAATGACATTTTTGGAGGAGGTGCCTGATAGTGCCAAAACTTTTTTGGGATGTTGGTATTCCCTTGCCGGAGAGAATGATGATCTCATGCAGAATTTTTTCCCTCCCTAAGGAACATAGAAAATTGTTTTTTACTAGAGGATGACTTCCCCCTTCTTCTACAAATTTGTTGTTGGATCCTTCAGATATGCAAACAATGACATGAAAATCACTCAGTAGAGTGTGGGTATCTTGGTGAGAAGGATAGTGATGACATGCAAGAAGAAAACTGAGATCCTATGTCACACCGAATTACTCTGGACATTTCCAGCTAAATCCCAGCTGTAAATATGAACCTGCAATAAATCCCTCTCTATATACTGGATTGGTGAAGATGAATGAGTATGGAGAATAACTAGTGACAGACCTGGATGATCTATCCTGAAGTGATTAGGGAAGATATTTTTTTTTGTCGAAACCCCTTGTTAGTTGAAGACCTTCGTCTCCAACCCCAACTTGTTGCTGTTGCATCTACTACTGCTGCTCTAGAAACCAATCTCAATAATAATAATCATGGATATCTTTTTGGTTCAATGGCCCTTCTTATATATATTTAGCATGCACTTTTAGGGTTTTCACTTTTTTTTGCATGCATGAAAATCCAATTGCTCATTTCCTTAAGACTGAAGAAATAAATCTTGCATGCTCTGCATGCTTTATGATAACAACTATGATGGCCATATTTACTATACTGATGACCTAATAATAATGAATAATTGTTCTAATATGCTCCTAGTATTAAATGTACTTAGTCAATTTCCTATTTATCAAAATAGAACATTGCATTCCTCCCTTGCCAAGGATTTCTTGTCCTCAAGAAACGCCAATGCAAATCCACAATCAATCAACTGAACCAATTGAATCTGGGGATGATCCCAGGGTCCCAAATTATCCTAGGATATTTGTAGCACCCTCTTCTTAAATCACTTCACTGCACGATACCATCACAAGATATCCCATGGAAGTCTCCTATAACTATAGTAACTAACCACGGTGTAAACGAGGTACCATCACAAGAGACCTCCTGAAAGCATCCTCTAGAAATCACTAAACTGGCAGTCACTATAATCCCATGGTCCCAAATTAGTACGATAATTATAGAGGTCAAAATGAATCCACTGCTACCCTACGTACTATCGACACAAGGAGCATCTTGTATAATCCCAATTAATCCCATCGGTAAACATTGTATCCATCCCTCATAAGGTCTCCCACTTGGATCCTAATGCAAATTTGTGCATCTTTCATCCCAAATATACCAAGGATTTTGTGGGACTATACCCATGGATAGGAATGTCTTCCCAAGAATTTCCCACTCAATAGGACACCAACTCTTAATCTCTCTCCAATCCAACCCCCAAAAGGGACCTTCTCCATAAGCACTGTCACAAGGAATAATCCTACCACACTAACATTCCACCCTTATGATTTCAACTGGAATGCTCATATACTGTTGCCCAATTTCTTGTCTGGGCCACCCTGTAAAAACCATCCTCCATTATGCAAGTGTGGACTGAAGCTAATGCAATCCCTGTCTATGTACTCTTGAAGAGGACTTCTTTGAAATAAAATAGTATGTTTCTTCTGTTGCCCCATCAAGGAATCTAACTTCTCTTCAATACTAGAAGTCCTGAACGCTGACTCAGTACATACAAATCAAAGACTTGTAAGCTCAACATCTCGTTGTAATATGGTGTCCTGGAGTATCTTGGTCCTCTCTTTCATTTCTAGAATGCTTTCTTTAACATGTTCAATCTTCTTTCGGTGACTATCATTTGGGAGCTCTGTCTCATGCATGTATAAACTCTCCCTAACATCCATGTGTGACTTCTGACTATCTCAACTGCTGTGCTAATTTCCTTTCACCTCATGTATCTCTCCTATCATAACTATTTGGACTCCTAATGTAGGTGATGAAGAGTGTACCAACTCCAATGCATCATACAACTTGTCCACATTATGACTATAGGGTGTGCTGGTGTCACTAGACTCAAAGGATGGCTCCAATTCTATCTCCTCATGCACATCCTCATCATGTATTGTTAACTCCAAATCAAGCTCACCATCAACCTATACTTCAGGCTCATCTTTATCCACTCCTCCAACTATCTTTGTAAGGAAATATTGATCGAAATCCTTGGGTTAGCCCCTGAACATGATGGTGCAATAGTATTGAAAGGAAAATGTTGCACATACCTCATCACCCAAGGCTAGATATTCCCAATGTCGAGGAAATTTTTGCAATTTTGCTAACCTCTACAAATTTCTTGTCAACATCCTTCTCATTGTCTTCATGTTCTGACAAGATGGAAAAACAAAACCCTTGTTCTGAAATACACATCACCAACATCACTGACATGCATTTGTATGTACAAGCATGCATCAACATGCACTTTTATTCAATTTCTATGTGCCCACAACTACCAAGGATCATGCTCTAATACCATTGTAATATCCCAAAATGATATTCTATTGTTCTTTGCTACTATGTTGTTTGTTCATACACTCAATCATGTGCAAAAAGTTGAATAAAATGTGCATGCAAAAGTGTCATGCCAAATGTCCCTAAAATACAGCTAATATGGAGATATTATAGGGTAAATATTTTCAGTAAGAAGGTGTACAGTTACCACTAATAAATAAGCTGATAGTACTCCAGGGATATGTTTCCTGCAAGGTGTGCTGGAATATAATGCTTATTTCCTCAGTTTGATGCCCACCTACATGTGTGCCCTCTTCGGGAAGATAATGACGTTTTCGGACAAGGAGGTTCCCGATAATATTGAAACTTTGTCGGGATGTTGGTCTTCCCCCGCCAGAAAGAATGATGGTCGCATGCAAAAAATTTTCCCTCCCTAAGGCACCTAGTGAATTATTTTTCACTAGAGGATAACATCCCAGTTCTTCTACAAATATGCTGCTAGCTCCTCCAGATATGCAAACAATGACCTGAAAATCACTCAGTAGAGTGTGGGTATCCTGCTGAGAAGAATAGTGATGACATGTAGGAAGAAAAATGAGATTCTACATCCCATCGAATTACTTTGGATATTTCCAGCTAAACCCCAACTATAAATATGAACCTACAATATATCTCTCTATATATAATGGATTGTTGAAGATGAATGAATATGATGAATAAGTAGTGGAAAACCTAGATGATCTATCCTAAAGTGATTAGGGAAGATAGATTTCACTGTTGAAACCCCTTGTTTTCTCAAGACTTTCATCTCCAACCCCAACTTGTTGTTGTTGCACCTGTTGTTGCTGCTCTAGAAACAAAAATTAATAATAATAATCATGGATATCCTTTTGGTTCAATGACCCTTTTTATATAGCTTTCGCATGTACTTTTAGGTTTTTCATGCCACTTTTAGGGTTTTTACTTTACTTTTTGCATGCATGCAATTCTAATTGCTCATTGACGTAAGACTGAAGAAATAAAGCTTGCATGCTCTACATGATTTATGATAATAACTCTGATGGCCCTCTTTACTATATTGATGACTTAATAATACCGAATAATTTTTCTAATATGCTCCTGGTATTAAATGTCCTTATTCAATTTCCTATTTATCAAAACGAAACATTAAAACACATACTCTTCATCTGAATCATCCTTCTCTCTTATGAATATTTTGTTGTTGGTTCATCCTCTTCGACAACATGAGCATGGCGTCTCTTTTTCTCGATGGGAAAATCTTGTTATATTTTTATCAATTTAGACATTATTATCTTAGGATCTTATCTGATAGAATAAAATGCATAAAAATCAATCACAAGAGACAATAGACACAAATATTTTCCTCGAGGAAACCATAAAGGAGAAAACGTCGCAACTTCCTCAAAGATATAATAAGCACCAATGGCAGCAGTAAAACCCAAAGACAGTAAGATGATCTCCGACAATTGTTCTCTCTCTTATCCTAGCTCCTTCTCTCTCACTCATGCGCTGCAACTGAGTGTGAGTGACTGTGTGATAAATAGACAGGCTCACTCTCTATTTATACTAGTTTCCAACTTAAGAATAACTTACCTGGGCTGACTTCTCCAGGAGAGTCTAATAACCCTAGTGCCCTGAAACTATGGGGACTTTTATCCCTGATCAACTAGGAGGGTTAACCTATATGACTTTACATGACTTGTTTACATTATTGATTCTCCCGATATGAACATCGAGGATGAATCAAATACAATATACGAAATACATAAGTGAATACATTCCAAAGTTATAAATACATCAACACTCCCTCTTAACTAAGAAGGTATTCTCTTGACATAATTCATCGGCACAAGTATTCTTCTATGGATCAAGTCCGGATCATCACTGGATCATCATCGAAATTGTATCATCACTGGATCATCATCAAAGCTGGATCATCACTGGATCATCACTGGTCATCATCAAAGATGGATCATCACTAGATCATCATCAAAACTGGATCATCACTAGATCATCATCAAAGATGAATCATCGCTGCTTCCACTATCTCGATCAATTGGTGCTATCTCTCAATTCTACTCATCATAGGAAGTTCTACAGAGCCAGCCCTTTTTCATGTTGGTTGTAGGTCTAGCCTCTAGGTAGGTCCTTATCTTCTTCAGCACTCAGTATCTGACCCAGTCAGAAAGGCCCACCCAACACTTACATATGACCATGGGAGGAACACATCCACCACCATGTCAGAAAGGAACACCCAACACTCACATATGACCATGGGAGGAACACATCCACCAACATGTCAGAAAGGCCCAACACTCACATCTGACCATGGGAGGTTCAGCCTGCCACCATGTCAGAAAGGCCCAGTACTCACATCCGACCATGGGATGCCCATCCTTCCACCATGTCAGAAAATATCAGCACTTATATATGACCATGGGAGTCCCATTCTGCCACCATGTCAGAAAGTCTCTGCACTTACAACTGACCATGGGAGGCCCAACCTTCCACTATGTCAGAAAGGCTCTGCACTTACATCTAAACATGGGAGGCCCATCCTGCCACCATGTCAGAAAGTCTTTGCACTTACATCTAACCATGGGAGGCCCAGCCTGCCACCATGTCAGAAAGGCTCTCGGACTCATCACTTCCCCTTAGAAGAAACCTCGATCTAAAAAACACCAAGCTTCTCCCTGAAGTACTCAAACTTCACTATGGCCAATGGATTTTTCAACACATCATCTATCTGCTCCTCCAATGCAACATACTGGAGCTTCACTACTCCTCTCTGCACCATATCCCTAATATAGTGATATTTGATCTTGATATGCTTCGACTTTTCATGGAACACCGAGTTCTCCAACAACTTCACACAACTCTGGTTGTCGCAATATATACAAGTAGCTTCCAACTGGAGATCAAATAAATTAGATAGTAGCTTCCTCAGCCACACTGCCTCAAAACTAGACAAACAAGCTGTGACATACTCTACTTCAGCTATACTCAGTGCCACGCAAGACTACTTCCTACTAAACTAAGAGATCACCCCTGATCCCATACTGAAGCAGCACCCCGAAGTGCTCTTCCTATCAATGGCACTTCCTTCCCAATATGAGTCAACATAAACTTCCAGGTTAATCTTCTGATTTGTCCCATACTTGAGCCCATAATCAAATGTACCTTTCAGGTACCTCAAAATATGCTTTGCAGCAATCAGGTGAACATGTCTCGAATCCATTAGGAACTGGCTTAGTGTGTTCATAGAAAAGCATATATTCGGTCTTGTATTCATCAGCTACATCAAGGACCCAATAATATGATGATACATCGTAGCATCAACTGACTTTGATGAAGCATCACTCAATAGATTCAGGTTCGATGCCATAGGTGTGGTCATGGCCTTGCAATCCATCATCTCGAACCTCATCCGGATCTCTACCGCATACTTCCCTTGTCCCAGGGAGATTCCATATGTACTCTGCCACACTTCCATGCCTAAAAAATAGTGCATCATACCCAAGTCCTTCATCTTGAACTCGGTAGCAAGCTTCCTCTTTGTATCAGCAATCAACCCATCTACACATGTTACAAACAGATCATCTACATACAATAGGAGTATCACTGGGTTCCCTTCTTCAACCTTGTAGTAAAGTTTGGAATCTTCTTTACTCTTGGTAAAGCCCAAACTGGATAGGAAGCTATCAATTCCATCCTACCATGTCCTGGGTGCCTTTTTCAAACTATACAGGGATTTCTTCAATTTACACACATGAGTCTCCCTGTCACGTGTCTCAAAACCGAGTGGCTACTCCACATACACTTCCTCTTCTACTACACCATTCAAGAAAGCAGTCTTGACATCCATCTGGTGTATCTTCCATTTCATTATTGCAGCCAAAGCAAGTACTGATATGATGGAAGTATATCTCGCTACAAGTGCAAATGTTTCTTCATAATCTATTCCTTCTTTCTAGGAGAAGCCACGAGCCACAAATATTGCTTTATATTTCTCTATGCTACCATCGGCAGCATGCTTGATCTTGTAGATCCACTTGAAAGTCACAACAGACTTCCCCTCTAGTCTAGGGACAACATCCCAGACATCATTCTTCATGATCGATTGGTACTCCTTGATCATAGCATCCTTCCATTATTTCTTCTCTGCCGCTTCTTCATAGTTGAAAGGTTCTTTATCAATGATGTCACATAATAGGGCTACATAACCGGAGTAGGACCTGGTTCTTTTCCTCTCTCTGTGCATTTCTTCTAGAGCCCCATACCTTTATGTACCTTGGATAGCCTCTCGTACCCATGTAGGTTTCCTCTTGTGAGGATTCTTCTCTTGGGGTGGATCTACAGGTTCCTTGGGTTATTATATTTCTCAATCTTCATTTTGATTTGCATTGTTCATAGTTGTATCTTGAATTTTGGGTACTTCTATTTCTTCATAATATTCAACTGGTCTCTTTCTAGAATTGTTGTAAGCTTATTCTTTATCGAATGTTACGTATCTGCTAATGTCGATCTTCTTAAATCCTAGGAAGTATATTCTGTAAGCTTTCAAGTTTTCACTATATCCCACAAATATACCCTTCTTTCCAGAAGGATCTAACTTTGTCCTCTTTTCTTTTGGAATGTGTATGTACACTGGACAATCGAACATTCTGACATGGATGACCTCTGGTTTCTTGCCGGAAAAAACTTCTTCAGGTGTCTTTTTCTTGAGTACTCTGTGTGGAGTACAGTTCTGTACATACACCAATGTCCTGGCAGCTTCTGCCCATAGATGCATGGGAAGATCTTGATCATGAAGCATTTCCCTTGCATCTTCTATGATCATTCTATTCTTCCTTTCTGCAACCCCATTCTGTTGTGTATTATATGGAGTGGTCAACTCCCTCTTAATCCCTGAATCTCTGCATAACTCTTTGAATTCATTTGATGTGAATTCTCCCCCATTGTCCTATCAAAAGGTTTTGATCTTATTTTCAGTGTGGTTCTTGATCAAGGATTTGAATTCCTTGAACTTGTTGAATACTTCATCTTTGTTCTTCAATAAGTATATCCATGTCTTCCTAGAAAATTCATCGATGAAAGAAACATAGTATACATACCCACTCAATGAACTGGATGACATCAGACCGCATACATCGGAGTGGATGATTTCCAAGATTCTTTTTTCCTTTCTCTCACTGCTTGGAAATGTCTTCTTTGTGTTCTTTCCTTTCACACATACTTTGCAAACACCTTCATGCTTTGCCTGTATTTCTGGAATACCTTCAACAGCTTTGCTTTCAAGTTGTAGTGCTTTATAGTGCACATGTGCAAGCCTTCTGTTCCAAAGTTCATTTGGATCTACTAAGTCATGGACCAAGGCTTGTTCTCGTTGGCCCTTTAGCTTGTACAATCCTCCGTCTTGCTCTCTAATCATAACTACATCATCTATAGTATTTCCCTTTGACCACATAAGAACTTGGCCATCTACAAATGAAACCCTCATTCCTTTTACATCCAATGCAGAGATGGAGAGAAGTTTCCTCTTTAGTCCCAGTACAAACAAGACATCCTTCATTTTCATAGACTTTCCAGAGTCTAACTTGTAGGAGGATTCACCACTACCTTGTGGGGTGACTCATGTTCTTATAATTTCATAACTGATTCTTTGAATCCCATCATATGCTTGGAAGCTCCACTATCAATAAGCCAATCCTTTCTCCCATGTGTGATAGTTCCCGTGAGGGAAGAAATTAGAACATATTCTTCATCACTTGAAGAATCATCACTTTCTTGTTTGATTCTATTTCTGGAAGGTTCATCATCCTTTGCAGTGTGAGCATGATGTCTTCTTTTGTTGTCCTTCTTCTTCTGAGAGTTATTCTTATTATTGGGACAATCTCTTGCAAAGTGTCCTCTTTGGGATGATAATCCCTCCTAGTTTTCTTGGAGTGTACTGTGAGAGCTTTATCTTCACTTCCCATATTTTCTTCTTGGGCTACTATCCGAGCTTCTTCTTGTGAGCATTCCTCCCACAGTTTACTGAAGGTGGCTAGTTTTCTTCTAGCACAAATCCCTTGAATGAAAGAGTCCTATGACCTAGGGAGACCATTCAAGGTGGTCATCACAATTTATGCATTCTCCACTTCTTCATCCACTGCTTCAAGTTGTTCTTTGACCTCAGAGACCCTTGTAAAGTATGACTATATGGTTTCCGCATTCTGGATCTTCACATTCTTCAACTGGTTCCTCAAATTCATCTTCCGGTTTATGTTCTTCCCTTCAAATAGCTTGCTTAGGGAATCAAAAATTGCTTTAGCTGTCTTTAGGGAGGAAACCTATGGTATGAGGTGATCCTTTATTGAATCAGCAATAATCCTCTTAGCCATGACCAATTTCTTTTTGTGTAAGGCCTTAGCCTCATCTCCCTCTGGAACTAGAACCTCTTCACTAATGTAAGATTCCAACTGATTTTCTTCCAGGACTAGGGAGATCCTATACTTCCAGGCTCTGAAGTTATCAGATCCCTCAATCTTTTCATCAATCTTGGTGTGATGAGACATATTAACTGAGAACCTCAAATGGAAATACAAAAGATTTAGATCTTATCAAATTGAGAAGCTCAAAATTGGATCTGGAGCTGGTCTTATGTAGTGCTAGTTTTCTGGTTCCAGGGTAGATTAGGGTTTGACTTTCCCATATTTATACCCAACCAAAAACCTCTATTTTTGTCTCTAAACTTCAATTTTGAGGAGGAGATAAATCCTAGCCTAGGCTCACTCAAAAATTCCTCTTCAATGAAAATCCCTAATTTCGCGATGCAGTCATAGGTCAAAAACTAAAATTTCTCAGAATCAGATTATGCTTCAACAAAAAGATGCACCCTTCAAAGGAGAGTCAGCCTAGCCTCCTTTTGCTTATGGATTGTGGAGAGAGACCCAAAAATTAAGAATCCCTAGCTTCCGCAGTTGCATAGTGTCTTGTTCTTAGGTTAGCTCTGATACCATGTTATATTTTTATCAGTTTAGACAATATTATATTAGGATCTTATCCAAGAGAATAACATGCACATCAATCAATCACAAGAGACAATAGACACACATATTTTCCTCATGGAAACCATAAAGGAGAAAACCCTACAACTCCCTCAGAGATAGAATAAGCACCAACGGCAGCTGGGAAAACCCAAAGATAGTAACATGATCTCCGATAGCTATTCTCTTTCTTATCCCAGCTCCTTCTCTCTCACTCATGCACTGCAACTGAGTGTGAGTGATTGTGTGATAAATGGAGAGGATCACTCTTTATTTATACTAGTTTCTGACTTAACAATAACTTACCAGGTCCGGCTTCTCTAGGAGAGTCTAATAACCCTAGTGCCCCGAAAGTGTGGGGACTTTGACCCCTGATCAACTAGGAGGGTTAACCTATATGAATTTACATGACTTGTTTACATTATTGATTCTCCCAATAGGAATATTAGGGAGTAATCAAATACAATATACAAAATACATAAGTGAATACATTATGAATTTACAAATACATCAACAAATATCTTGCAAAGTGTCCCTTTTCATCAGAAGTATAACATCGAACATTAAAAGGATATCTCTTGATATTATTTTGTTTCTTGTCCTTCTTATTTTTGTGATGATAATTCTCTTTCTTCTCCTTCTTGTTGTTCTTCCTAGTGTGAACTATGAGAGATTGAACTTCCGTTGCTCCCATATTCTCTTCTCTTGTTACGATTTGAGATTCTTCTTGTGTGCATTCTTCTCAGAGTTTGCTGAAAGATATAAACTTCCTTCTTGCACATATTCCTTGAATGAATGACTCCCATAATTTAGGGATACCATTCAAGCTAGTCATCACAATTTATCCTTCTTTGAAATTATCTTAAACTGCTTCAAGTTGTTCTTTGATTTGAGAAACCATTGTGAAGTAGGACTGTATAGTTTTTAAGTTATGTATCTTCATATTCTTCAACTGGTTCCTCAAAGTCATCTTTCAGTTGATGTTCTTTCCCTCAAACATCTTTGTCAAAGAATCATATATTTCCTTTGATGTATTTAAGGAAGACACATGGGGGATTAGGTGATCATTAATAGACCCTGCAATGGTTCTCTTGGAATTATCCAAGTTCTTCGTATAAGTAGCGTTAGCCTCATCTCCCTCTGGTTTTGAAACTTCGCCAATGATTTATCGATCCAAATCATTATCTTCAACAATAAGGGAGATTATGTACTTCCATGGTCAGAAGTTATAAAACCTTCCAAGCTTGTCCTCAAGCTGAGTATGGTGAGTCATATTTTCAAATGAGAACCTCAAATGGAAATAACAAAGATTTATATCTTATCGATTTGAGGTTTTCAACCTGGTTCCGAAGCTAGATGACTTAGGGTTTGTCATAGAAACACTAATTTTCCAAACTTGGAGTTTGGTAATTACGTTTGGACAGAAAGATGCACCTCCTTGAGGAGAATTGCTCAACAGGGTCCTTTCCTGAATACTAAGGTGGGAATCCTCCAAAACTTGATTCCCTAGTTTTTTTTGGCACCACTAACATGTTCAAAATTTAAAATTCCTCAAATATGAAACTGCTTCCACCAAAATATGTGCCCTACTAAGGCTAGTTATCCTATCCCTCTTTTCTTGATGATCTGTGGAGAGAAGAACTTGAACTAGGAGGCCCTAGTTTTTGCTTTTGCAGAGTTCCTTCTTTCAGAGAGGGTTTAATACCATGTTAGTTTTTCTTAGATCTTGTTATCTTAGTTTGTATCTTTATCTGGAAGAATAACAAGTACAATAATATGCATATGATAGAACAGATACACAAGACACAAAGATTTTAACGAGGGAAACCATAAAAGAGAAAACCCCGCAAAATTCCTCAGAATAGTACAATCACAAAGACTGTGTCATAAGATGATCAATCCAAGTAATAAGAAGTCTTCAGCAGCTCTCTATGTCTCCTCCTTCTCTCTCTCTCTCTCTCATGCCAACTTGAGTGAGTGTGAGATGTGTGTGTAAATGAGGGAGGGTGCCTCCCTATTTATACCTTTCAAGTGACTAACCTATTACATGACTGGGGCCTACCTCTTACCCTAACATGGATGACTTGTCCTAGAGAGAATCCAAAGATACATTACATGATGTTTCATTCGGGACTATTGCCCCGATTTACAACAAAGGTTTTACCTCAAGGTGTATACACAATAATGACATCCCAAAAGAAGGTAAACACATCTCCGATGGGGTACAACAATAATATACAATGATAATATACATCAGAATATCTTCTGAAGTTACAAATACAACAACAAAAACTAGACTTTCTCGTAGATTATATTAATTGTAATATCCCGAATTTTGGACCTACCATTTATAGGCATGAGCCTATATTTGATCATGATGATTATATTGATGTTTTATTTTATATTGGGTCGAAGACCCCACTACATATGAACATGATGATTTTTTTGAATATTGGGCGTAAGCTAATTGTTGATAATATATATGTATATATATGTTGGTTTTGTTGGGCGTGAACCCTAAAGCACATGATTGATGAAATGTTTTATGTTGGGCGTGGACATTGAAGCACATGATTGATGAGATGTTTTGTATTGAGCGAGAGGCTCTAGAGCACATGAGTACTTTCATTTGTATTGAGCATAACCCTCTGGAACACATGAAAATATAATTGGAAATGTTGGGCATAAGCTCTAGAGCATTCCATGTTGATGTTGAGCATAAGATTTGGAGCATCGTATCCTTGGCCATTGTATCCCTAGGTGTATCGTACAAGTACATCCTAGCATTTAGTGTTGAGCGAGAGATTTGGAATTGCACTATGTTTGTAACTCCCTGTTGTAAGCATTGAGTATGGGCTCTGGTAAGTTCTAGGGGTTACTGAAAATAATTTAATAACTTCCGAGTGAAAATGACTCGAGAAAAATATTGATCTCATCATACTTATTTATAAGTGATTAAATGAAATTTCGAATTTCTATATTCTCATCAAGTACTGAAGAACTACCACGTTATATGAGGGAAATCCAACATGCAAGGATGTATAGAGTTTCCTAGCCTAGTAGACCTAATCCATCTATCTACTTGACCTTCATAAAGAAGTGTCGTTAAGTGTAGGGATCATGATACATGATGCCCAAAGACAAATGCTAACAAGTATTTTAATACTATGTATTTTATATATAGTATGTATAAATAATTAATTATGATTAATTATATAATTGAATAAAGAAAGAAGAGAAGCTCCACCAATTATTATCTATTATTAAAAGATTAATAAATAGTGAAATATGTATGAAATACTAACTAGGAACTAGTCAAAAGTTCCTAAGTTAAAAATTGAAAACTACCCTAGTAATTAAAAAGGGTTAAATAAAGAAACCAAGGTTTCTTGATTTAACTGTCCCTTTGACTCCAAAGTATGTCTATAAAGACTGAAGCCAAGCAAAGGCTTGGGGGTCTGATTTTATCTAGGAGAATTATTATTCTACCTGTTTTTGGCTCTCAAGTGTTTTCCTAGAGAACCTTCTCCTGCAAGAAAAAGAGGACCGATTCAGAATCGAATACCAATTAAGAAACCCTACCTTAGTTGCTCTAAGCTACTTGCATGTTAGAGTCCAGCTCGGGGGGATCTAGATTAGAACTAGGAACAGTTCTGAGTCATGGTTGGGTGGAACGTGGTAGTTCCCAAGTGATTTACTCATCAAATAGAGGTCAGATCTGCATTGCATTGTTAATGATGGTTATTTGAGTGTGCAGGTTCAACCATTAACAGAGCTTCAAGATCAGGTATGAATCCCTAGCATGCCTAGTCTATTTTTCTGAATTAATTACTAGATTTTCTAGGTAAATTATTTCAATGTATTTCCTAACCCTAGGTCTTGAATTCTCTGGTTAGAATCTGCTAGCGTTCGTATTTTCTTTAATACTATGTTTAGGATGTAAATTTTATTATATGTTGTACATTACTAGGGTTTGTACTTTTGAGTTGATTTCTGTATTATTTCCATGTTTAGTTTATGTGTACTATATCTAGGTTTTGTTATCAGTTAGCATATTATTGTTCTACAGGTTGCATCACTCTGCTGACATATTTCATTTGTCAACAGAAGGTTGTTTTAAATTCAAAATTCGTTCAGAAGTACAGGTTAAATTTACATGGAAATACCTATATAACAGTATTCAAATAGTTTTATAATTAATTTACTGTTTAATTTATTTATAAACTAAAGTACATAATTTAAATATTCTAAACTAAATCAATTAAGTACAAACAAAAAAACTAAATCTAAGATACCAACTCATTAAAGACCTTCAAGGTCTGTCTCAACAAGTATAAATTAAATATCATAACATTCCATTAAATAAACATAATCATAATTAACCAACAAAGAAAGCATCGTGACCATCCATGTGGTCCAATATCAAACCTCTGTCTTATTATATAAATTCCACAGTCCAAATCGCTTAGTCAATAATCGCATCCATTTACATAACTCAAATGTTACAATCCATAGTCCTATTATTACAGTCATCCTTTCACAAAACATAAAACATATAATAACTAAAACCCATTTTTCCAACACAGGTCGCGACATCGAATCCCATGGATGTCCGTGACCCAAGGCCAACATTATAATAACCTTACACATAAATCATTACTGTAATAAAAAATGCATAACCAAATCCATAGATTAACTACCAAATATCATTTCTATTATCCCATATCAAATGTTTTACAATTTGGTATTGCCCAGGCCCAAACCCTGAAGTTGTATACCCAGTCACACCGGCCACATCCAAGTTTACATTTCTAAGCACATAGTCACGCTACATATAACAAAAATAATATCGTGGGTTATCATAACCTTGGCTGTTACAGCCATATCCTTTTAAAATAAACAATTTACATATTACAATGCCATTTAATCTATCGCAGATGTTGGGAGAGGCACATGCCTTTCATGGCAGGGCCTGCACCCACCAGGGATGATTTTAGGGGCGAATTATAGCCCATAGGCAAATTTTAAGGGGTGCCCAAAAAAAGGTGGGCGAATTTTTAATATTAAAATGGTTTTTTTTCTAATTTAATAAATTATCCCATTTTTTATTTTATATATAATTTTCCCCAATTAAATAGCCTGCCCGGTTAAACTATGAAAATTCATACAATGGAATTTAGCCCACCCGTCGATGGGGAAAATCGTGACATTCGCCTGGATTTCTTCTATAATGGAGGTTAAATCGCCAGAAATTTCTAGTTTTGGAGGAGAAATGGAGATGGTTCACCTGGATTTTATGGATGATAGGTAAAAATTTGGTATTTCACCCCTATTTATGGATATTTGGGTAAACTTGTCTCAGTTCATCCCTGATTTGCAGGCTCATGGACGCGGGACAACGTTCGATTTTAGGTGGTGGCCAGGCCATGGATGTAGGACAACGTTTGATTTCAGGTGGTGTTTTCCTTGGTTGGCCAAGGATGCAGGACAAACAGGGTTTGGACGATGGACATGGTTTGATTCCATGTGCTAGTGGTCGTGGCCGTGGCGGTCTTCAATCTCCATGGACGCAGGACAGGGTTTTATTTCATGGGTTTTATTTCTAGGACCTTTGTCCTCCATGAAAGATGGGCATAGTCGGATTTTGTGTTTGCCGTGTTTTTCTGTGTTTCTTAAATCCATTTTTCTGTGTTTATTAAAGCCATTGCAATTCTCTTTGGTGTTTTTGTTTCTTGCTAGCTTCTGTATTTTTTTTAGCATGGCCATGCTAATTTATCTTTTTGTATATTGTGTATCCTGTTCACTTACTTATCATGATTTCTTTCATGGATTTTCAAGCTCTGGGTTTAATGGGTCTATGGTTTTCATTGTGTATATTTTTTTTTCTATGGGTTTAATCATGAGCAAATTAGGCAGATCAAAATAGCCCAACTAATCGAAATAGCAAATTAGGCAGATCAAATAAGCAGGCCAAGGAACAATGATATTATGGGAAGAAGATCAAACTAGAAACTGAAGGCCAAGGAGCAGGGAGGAAAGGAAGAGGTTGAAGGTGCAGTGACTGCTACAATCCAAAATTCGATATGAAGAGTGCAGACTGAGGTTAAGGCTTGTGGGTTTTTTTGATCCAATTTTGCATACTCCTTTGATGATGTCTGAATAGTATTATGATTGAGGTATGTATGGTGTTCTAATCTATGGTAAAGAGAGTATTCTTGTGCCCTTAGCCATGCAATATGACCATTGTTGAACCAGCAGTGATAAGCCCTAAACTCTCGAGTCTCAATAGAAACAAAATATCTAGGGGCAGATCTACATTGGCTTGCAGTATGATTTTTGCATGGATTTATTAAGGATTTTCCATGGTGATGACCAGCATGTAATGGGTTGTATGATTGGACCTTGTACACCTGATATTAACTAAGAATATTTCTACAAAAAGAAACCCTAAGTAACAGCTAAACAAAGGCGTATAATAGAAGAGACAAAGTTTAAGAAAATGCAAAAGAAAGTGACTTGACTATGACAGTGATATGACAAAAACATTAGAGGAAGAGTAGTGAAGAGTTGAGAAGAGACTAAAGCTAACATACTGACAAAGGTTGTCATTACCTCATCATTTTGTGCACTATGCAGAAGTGGGATCTTTTTCCAAGAAGATTGAAACCTTGACTAGTCAGTGGAAAAGAGAAGTTGGAGCCTCTATCTCAGTCGGTGCTAATACTTGTGAGAGGTTGGAGCCTCTCTCCATTGAAGTGTATAACACGAGTTGGAGGTTCTGTACAGAAGGTTGTAGCCTTATTCTTGTTGGTGCAGGAGATCCATAGAGTTGGAGCCTCGTTTGAGTTGGTGCCCATAAAGTCTGGAGATTGGAGTCTCCTCATATATATGTAAAAGATTGGCTGCTAAGATCAATTGGAATCGATTTTTTTTATGCATGATGCACATTAATAGATTCTTCTAAGTTCACATTATAGCACTTTCCAAGATTATTTCAAGATACATAGAGGTTCTGATAACATGGAAGGAAGTTCAGCAGGAATGCCAGTTAGACAGGCTATTGAAGGGCGCCAATTTTTGCCATGTTCAGACAGCAACAATGAAGATTTACCAATGAGTTTTGCACATTGTTCGGTACTGTTATTACAATTGGTTCAATAGGAGGAAGGGATAAGTTGGATTTAAGCATGGAGCTGGTGATTAGTAAGTATGATTGGTTATAATTGTAACAATTGGTCTCTAATGATGTTTTCATTGCAAACTGTAGTGGATAGAGTATACATAATCATAGTGGTTTCATAGTAAGCATGAGAGTCAATTTCATGGAGATTATATAAGCTACTTAATTGTTATACCATTACACTAGTATTGAAGAGCTTATATAACAACAAGATTCAAATCTCATAGCAATTTAGGCAAGTAATTCACAACAGTGATAAATTTAGTAACATATATAAAGAAAGGTCACAAGCTATTATCAATAACCTACCCCAAGTGATTATGGTAATGATACGTACTACACTACTAGACCTGTTATCTTCACCAAATGGAAAACCCCATACCCATGTTATGATTAAAGCACATTCAATCTACCTACTGTGAGTCATGGTATAAGCTCACAGCCAAGAAATATACCCTTTGTTGCACATAATACCCACTAAAAGAGATAATTAGGGTCATCATTCATTATCATAAATACATGTAAGAACAAAGATTAATATGTCATTACCTATGATATCAATACTATTCCAATCATTAAGATATGTTTGATACTAAATTATCAAGTTTGTGTGGCATAAGTTCAGGTTAAATCCCACAGTCTCTTAGAGATAAATCAGATGGCTGCATAAGTGAAGCCTCTATAAAGGTAAGGAGTCCTGATCTCCTTTTTGTGCCATACAAAGTTTATAAGTTTAATAAAAATTCAAAGGAAGATGTCTGGGGAATGCTTAGGGATAGAGGACATGGCTGGATGATTCTGGGAGGCATCCAGGAAACATGAGTAGAACCTCTACCAATACTTGACACCACAGAAAGGAATCTCATGATACGACTCTAGCCCTGGTAGGGTTGTTTATTGAATCTGTGAAGAGAACAATATTTGTGCCTAGTTTCTGTGGGAAAGACCCAATCAGCTCTAGGATGAGATGCTTTGCATGGTATCACAGACCTGATGTTGGCTTTGCTATCCATCAGAAGATCTTTCTGTCTCTTAGCACCACCAAGTGTTGAAATAAGGTTGAAAAAGGTGCTAATTTGCTAATCAATTTGATGGGGTGAGACCTGGAAAGTAGCCTACAGGTTTTGTTGTTTAAGAGTCACTGCCTCACACATGTAAAGAGCTATGCATTACCGATCACGATATCAAATGAAGGTGGATATAGAGAACTACAATTCATAGTTCTGTATTGTATGATCTCTGGGTTTTTTTTGTGCTTAGTGCATTTTAGTTCTATTTTTATGTTAAAAAAACTTACATTTTTGTGTTTATATTTTATTTCCCCATGTCTATATTATATTCAATACACACACACATATGTGTCCTAGTGTCCTAGTGTCACGTGAATTAGATATAAAGGAATTCCATATGCACTATAACTATGGAGATACCAATGGTTCCAATGTGAATCTACACAACATGAACACACACACACAAAAACTATCAAGCTTGAATTACAAAATATGGTATTTTCAAGGTAAATAAACCATGGATTGATGAGGTTGATCTTGCATGGAAGTGGCTTTCATTTTCTTTATTCCTGCCTTCTAGATGAAGCTCCTAAGATCTTGGCAGAATATATCCATCTTGATTTTAACTTGATTTTCTTAAACATAAAGTTATCCATGGCATTCATCTCCATTTGCATGCTTTGCAGTTTCCACACATTAATCTGCCAATATTTTACATTTCAACTAGAAGTTACTCCATTATTGTGTTATGTTCCATTATATCTCCTTGATTTCCTGTAGCTAAGCTAAACCAAAAGATTATGAAAGCTTTTCAAATTGTCCACTCTACCTCTGTGAATTGAGTTATATTTCCCATCACATTCATTTTCATGCACACTTTCTTGTGTATCTTCCTTTCTAGAACATAGACATTTTTCCTTGTTCAATGGGAATTTGGTATTTTCATTTTCATGTTTTATCTGAGTACTACATAAAGAAAGCACATGTCACATGGAAGATACATAGAGCAGAAGTTTGCATTGTGGATTTGGTGGGTTGGAAGAGGAGCAGCATTCTCTTTGGCCCTTTTCCTCCATCTACCATAATGTCCCATCAGTGCTTATGGTCCTCTCATTCATCACAAGTTTTCTTTAGTCTAAAATATTCTTCCCAGCTCCCTTGTAACAGGCCTGAGTTGAAACTTGAAAGCATGAAAATGATGCGATTGTCATAATCTAAACAAATTTTCTCTTGGCCACATTATCATCCCTATGCAATTTTTAAGTACTTATATAATCATGTCAAATTTTTTCTTAATCATGGCATCCATTTCCTAAAGGCTACTGTTAGGTACCACAAATATCCTTAACCATTATTCTTCTTTGGTTCCATCCATATGTTCATTTAGTATCTTTTTTTGGGATAAGGGGATATCCAATTTAGCCATATAGTTGGCCCATTTATTCCTTTACCTTGGGTTATGTTTCAAACCAATTCCATATAATTCAGTTTGAAGGAATCCTATTTCCTGAACAAAGTTGTTTGCTTCTATTTGTCTGTCTATCATGATCCTTTCCTATATTAATGATCAAGAATGGGTACGCTCTTATAATTAGACTTATTATCATAAGAAGATCAATATCATTCCAAGAATCATAGTTGACAAATTTTCTCATCATTGGATACTTTCCCTAGCCCTAAATTAAAAGTTGAGACATCATTTGTGCTCTTCAATGAGGCTTGGCGAAAAATGTTATTTGCTATTTGGTATCATTTCCATTTTTGAGTTAGGTATTTACTATTTAGTGGAATGGACACAATGGATTGCTATTTAAATTGGATTTGAAAATACCATCTTTAATAAGGTTTTTTCATCTTGGTAGCATAATTTTAGTATAAATGCTTCAAAGTTCAAACTCCCAACCTCTTTCAATCTATTCAAATGGATCTTAGTTGCATGAAACCAGGGTTGATACCTTTTTTTAGGGGAGGTGACTAGGGGGGATGATGGGGTTCAAAGGATAAATATTAAATATAACATTGGAAAATCAACATACTATAAAAATGTGGCATAGGAAAACCAACAAGCACACTACTTCTATTAGTGTTTTTCTTGGGTGTAGAACACAAAACACAAACAAATTGTTCATGTGACTTCATCAAGGTTTGAGCTTCCAACACTCATAGCCTCTATATAGACAAGGATTATCAAATAAGAAAGCATAATTCTTGGATCTTTGAAGGACATACACACTCAATGGCAGAAGTATTAGGCAGCCACCGAAATGATCACAAAATCAAGATAGGATTGTCAGAAAATAGCATCGTGATCTTGGTTAGTAAGCCAGAAAAGGGCCGTGGCTCCTATGCATAGATGAGGTAGGACCTTTCATGACCTACCCTAAGCAGTGCTCAATTAATAACATAAATCTTCCAATCCTCATTGGCCAGGCCTTATCAGGTGGATTGTGTTTTTCCATCATATCTCTGTTAATGATATTGTTGCTTATGAATAGTGAACATTATACCATTGTGTATGAATTTGGATGGTTCTTCCTATAACACTTATTGTACTCGCAATGAGTGGATTCTCAACCATTAGATCCAATTCTAGATTTTTGTCCCATATACGATATTAAAATTTATACATAATTTATTAATTTTCAAATATGTTTCTTTAAAATGTCATTTATGATTCATTCATCCATTTTTACTTGCTTTTAAAATGCCATTTATGAATCATTCATACATTTTTCCCACTTCTTTAGTCCATTCCACATTTTTTCATTACTCGATGAGATTTTTCCTTAATCTTGTAAGTTCTTAACTGCCAATGCAAGTTTCTCCAACTCAATTGATGGGTTTAAATTAGTTTTATGATGGCTTTTCTCTGTCCACCTTGTTCTACACCTAGTATTTGAAATGCAGTTATAGGTCCATGATTTTCCTCGACTATATTATTTGTTCTTACTCTTACTTGGAACGGTATCTTATCCCTTTGCATACATCTCTAGCTCTATTGTGCCATGTAAAGATTTTGTATAATGAGGAACCTAGTAGTTCTTATGTATGGCTCCATTCCAGCTTCAATATTCATAAGTTCAACTTTCACCAAAGCTTGTGAGATCAATTTACTAATGTTACGATTTGGATGAAGGCAGGCTTGAAATTTCCAACCTGCATTTTTATATTACATTCCATTTGTTTTCCTAAATTTGATTTTGAATATTTGAAGGATTGGTATTTTGTACACCCACATCAATTTTGACATCTTATTTTGTTAGAGGACTTGGCTAGTGATACATCATATTTTTCAACTTGGTATTATTTGATAGTTTTGTATAAATTTATGCTTTGATGTATAAGGTGTTGAAATATAATGGGAATGTACAAACTACTGGATGTGTTGAAGATGGAGGATTAAGAGTGTTATTTTATTATTATTTTCAATTATCAATTGAAATATCCTTGATCCCTGTTGAGTTGCATGATTCTTTGTTCCCTCAATGTCAGGATTCTTTTGCAATTATATGTCTAGTTAATAACTTTTGGAACTTAATTGTATGCCTTTGTGCAACTCGAGATATCTTTAGCAACCATGCTCCTACAAATTTCAATAGCATCCTTAAATAATTGTTTTTATTGCTCTGCATAGAGCCTAGGTGCTCCAAGACCTGTCTTCTTAATCTCAACTGGTTCATGATCATTAATATATGCTTAGGTCATGAACCTCCTTTATTGATTGCATTTGTTTTATCATGGATGGATGGCTTAGTATGATGCCTTGGAGTCCAGATTGCTAGATCTTTGGTTCATGTGATGGTGACATGGATAATTTGTGATCTCATTTGATATGGATGGAGCTCTCTGTGTGGGAACAATCCTATTCACCCATTTAAATGGGGTTTTTATTTGGTTGCTTTTGATGAATGTACATGGCACCAAAGAAAAAAGACTTAGACAAGTTAAATTCAAATTACATGCATCATATTATCCCATCTTGCTCTAACCCATTTGAATTAGTGTGCTGTGATCCTGAGGTAGAAGATATAAAAAGGGTGGCATTTCTGAGATTTTTCCAGTTGCTGGTTTCTATCCATGACAAAGTACTTAATAGGCTGAACTTGTACATGCCCCCAAATCTAGGACCATTTCTATGTGGGAACAATCCTATTCGCCCATTTAAATGGGGTTTTGATTTGGTTTCTTTTGATGAATGTACTTGATTCTTGTATTTATTTGATGCTCAAGTATATAAGGTTTTAATATACAGGTTTGATGAATCATTCTGGAATATAGACTGGATAGGTTTGATGAAGCACTTTCAAACAGACCCAAAGCTACACAGAATACATAATCAGTGGCTGCTGTGACAGAAAATACTTCAAAGTTCAAAGTATGCCCACATTTGGAATTTAGTTTGTTTATTTCCACTAAACTTTCCCAAATCTGTTGCAGCATGGGACCAGGATGCTTAGACTTGCTAGATATACGTAGAATTGGACCAGATTTGGACTTAACTCTGCTTGGGATCAGGGATAGCCCTAAATTCACTCAAGATCTGCCCAGAATGTGGAGAAATTAAGATCTTTATTGTTGTTCTTTACTTGCAGATTTCCCAGACTTCTTGTTGCTGGTTGATGCTAAATCATGGCTGCCACTACAACGAAGATTCCCACATTATACCCAGGACTGATCTTGTTTTTGTTTGGAGGGTTGAGACATGGTTAAAACATACCCAGAACTGTCTAGAATGTGCAGAAATGCTAGGAAACAACCCAACATGGAGTGCTGCTACAAGAATTAGGTTGCTTGCTTCCCATAATTCAAAATAAATAGTTTTTACTTATGTTTCCTTCCACAAACTTGTTCCCAATGTGCCCAAATTTACCCAAAGATGTTTCTTAGTGCTGTCCAAGGGCCATAACAGCTCTAATTGCTGCTAATTGAAGACTGGAGTATGCCCATAATTTGAGACGAATAGGCCATGACTCACAAAACTGTCTAGATGTAATGAATGTTTCCATTGCTGAACTATTCTCCTTCAAACAAGGCCCTAGTTCAAGGTCAAACAATCAACATATTCCATGAAGCATTATCACATTGCATTTGTTTTATCATGGATGGATGGCTTAGTATGATGCCTTGGAGTCCAGATTAGTAGATCTTTGGTTCATGTGATGGTGACATGGATAATTTGTGATCTCATTTGATATGGATGGAGCTCTATGATCCCTCAATAGTTCTATGGATGATTGAACGCAAACCCGGGCATGTTGTCCTATTTAATCCTCATACATGAATCAAAATGATTTCTGGGCACATTCCTTGATGACCTGGGCATATGTTGAGCCTCCTAACAACCTAATTAGTTGATTTGGGATATTTTGGGCAATTTTGGTATTTGTTAGCCTCAAACAACAACAAATCAAATCTATCCCAGCCTTCAAATAACCATAAATCAAGCAAATCCAAGTAGGGAAAAGTGGCATCATAGGGAAAAGTGGCATATTCTTCATAAAATTTGCAACTCATGGATATATATAGTTATCATTAATGATCTTAACTTGCTCAGGAAAATGCCACAAATACCATTCCCTTGCTCTCATGTGGAAAGCATTGATGTCTTTGTCTAAGGTGTCATGAAAACTAAACAACCTATATGTCCATATTGATATTGAACATCACCTTGGATCTGTTGTAGGTTGTTCATGTTTATCTAAAACTTGTCTTTATGGTGCTTGCCCCTCTTTCTTGTTTTTCCTTTCATCATGCTTATTTTCATTGGAATCCTATACATGTTTCCATATCTCATCCACGAACAAGTCTAAGAAAAATTTATCTATTACCAGGAGACAAAGAGTCCATTTCTTGGCATAGACATTAAGACCTTAAAATGAAGCTTACTCTATTTGTCTATGAAGCTTACTCTTGACACCTTATCTGCACCAAATATAATAAGAGAATTTGGATGCACATATTCTATGTTGGTTGTCATTTCTTGTGTATTGGTTGTTTACCTTGCTTTCTCCTTCTCAACCCCCATAAGCCTTCATCTTCACAGGTCTATAGAACAGATGAAATCTAAGATTATGTAGACTGGTTTTGCACTTTTAGTCTTTTGCAAGAGGCATTTTTTCTACTTCAAGGTTTTCATCTCTGCTTTGAGCCCAGTAGTGTCTTTGAAGTGCTTATGTACATGGATTGTTGTTGGTGGAAAGTATGAGCTTTAATGTCAATTATTTAAGAAGTTGTAGAATATGATTTATTTTGCATTGTGTGACTATATATCATGCTTCTGTCAGATGTTTAGCTAATTTCTTTTGTGCTCTGCACCTTTGAGTTATGTCCTTTGTTCCTAACATAGGCTAGTTGGCATTTTATTATTTAGCACAAATCAATATTTTTGTTTTTGTTTATATTTCCCATCGATTCTGCAGTGATATGTTCTTCAATTGTTAATTATTTTCCCTTCTTTTCCCATACACCATCCCTTCCTAGCCAACCTAGCCATCACAACTAGTACAGAAAAATGGAAGAAAGAAAGAAACACGAAAAAGAAAAAGAAAAAAGAAGGATACATGCATTGTATGGCCATTCTATCTCACATGGAACAAGATCTACTAGATTGATTCTTTACATTGTTTGATTTAGGTCAGCCTAGAAACATGGAAATGGCATCAATGGAAACCATGAAAGAGCAATCAGACATGATTGGAATGGCCAGAAATACTAGCCTTCCTCAGAAAAGGGGTTGAGAAGATGAAATTGGTGCTAGATTAATAGATAAGAAATGGCCAGGATGGGACTGCACAAATTTGTGAACTCAGAAATGGCCAGGGTGGGACTGCACAAATTTGAAATACTCGGGATTATGGTGAGTATTGACTGTTGACACTCTGTTAATAGAATTCATAAGAGCATTGAGACTGGAGAGTATTGATCTGTCAATACTCTGTCAAGGAAAATCGTAACAGCATTAAGGTAAGTATTCATCTCAGAGCTGGACTTGCCGTACTAGGGAGTGTTGGGAGTCATACACAAGAGTGTGGAAACTATGGTTTGGAGGTCTTATGCACACGGGGAGGTTTTGTGATGGGCATACTTTTTTGGGTCAAAATTTAGAAATGAAGGTCTCCCACCAAAATCTGCCCCTTGGCCTCTAAGTTCTCAAAGAATGAATAAAAAAACTCTTGCTCAATGACTTAGTGAGAATCTTCCAATTATGCAATGAGAGCAAGCCAATAGAGCATTGACCATTGTCCTAAAGCCATCGATCCTGCATATAGGGTCATCATTCAAAGTGATTTGGAGTGAGTAAGATTTCCATAATGAAACAATATTTGACCTTTCAATGGCATAATTTCCTTTAAAGAGTGGTCAATGAAGAACACTAGTAAAGCGGGGCATGTAGGATCCTTTTTCCCATCTTGCACAATCTTGAAAAGGAGATCTTAGGGTTTCTTGATCCATAATAAGAGTCATATTTTGGTGTTTGATCCGTAATAAGAGTCAGAATCAATCAGGTCCTGAATTGAAAGAAGAGAGTTCAGTCTAAAAGGTGTTTCAGCAGGACCATGTGCTGCATTCCAATAACTGTGCACATCAGAGTGACAATCGATAGTGTTATGGACGCATGTCACACTTATATTTTAGTTGTATGCACGTAAGCACTGACCCAAGGGCACAACTTTGGGTGTAGTCTCACAATTTAGTTTGACACAGGTTTGCTGAGGTGGATAGAGATCTCAACAAGTGGTTATGAGCGGAAGCTCACAGTCATAAAAAATTGTCACATCTTTTCTCTGTCTTTTCATCTTCTTGACTATTGTACACTAATGTATTGTTGAGATATGAACAAATGAGATCTACAATGCTTCATATTCATCATGTTGTATTTATATTCCTTTCTCATTTTGTAATGGGGTTGAGTGACGGTAGTAGTACAGCTGATTCAATTCCATTGGATCTCTGGAGTTTGTAGAAATTGATGGATTGTAGTTGCTGATAAAAGCTTCAATTATGTTCATATCTTTGTTGTACATAATGTTTTGTTTAATGAAAATTTGGAGTAGATATTTTCTTCAAATTTTTTTTGCCTATTGTGTGGATTCATTTTCCAAGATTGTTTGATTACTTCAATATTTGCTTGCCATTTTATATTGGTTGTGTATGCAGGATTATATATTGCAGTTGTTGCACTTATTTCCACTAGGAATACTTTGGGATCATATTGGTATTAGACTTTTAGAGCATTTGTTTCACATGTAGTTGTTGATTCGCTACACAATTTATGGGCAATATTTTCTCTTAGATAAAGAAGGAAATGGAGGATGAATTGCAGAGTTGTGTTGGAATTGTTGAAGCCAAAGTTGCTACTCTAAACTCAAAATTTGGGCCTATGGATGGTCAATTAATGAATATAGCCCATCTGTGGCAGAATTTAACAACTTCTATAACAACATGATAGGCTACTGTTCAATAGCAATTGTTTGATAGCAATCTAGGCAAGAAATGAATTACTTCTCAAGGAGGCTCGATGCTAAATTTAGGTTCCTCTTTCAAAGTGAAACCCAAAGTGAAAATTTCACTCTACGACCGGTCAGGTGGAGGCCTTGGACTTGATAATTTCCCAAGGAAGTTAGATCCCCCTTTTTCAAAGTGCAACAATTTACAAATGATGACAAAGTTGTATTTGAAAAACTATGCATGCCTAGGAAAGCTTTGTTGTAGTGGGAGGATTTATGTGAGAGCAAGATAAATATTGGTTCCATGCAGGCTGTGACTTGGGACATATTTAAAGCCTCAATGAATAAAAAATTCTACCCCCTTAATTATTGGAAGCTCTTAACAACAAGAGCGGCAATACCCGATTTAAAAATCCAATCAATTGGTAGATGCCTATATGTTATATAGCATTTAACTCAGATTGATGCATGAAGAAGCCGAACTGGTGGTCAAGTTAAATTAGCAGAAGCTAATAAAAGTTGGAAGAAGATTAATAGTGTTTTTGTTGCTAATGCCAAGCATGGTGCACAAATGAATCCATTTAGTGGGACTGCACAAATGAATCCATTTAGTGGGACTGTGAGTTCGGTGCACTGTCTTTTAACTTGTGTGAGCAGTGAGGCTATGTGGGCATGGCAGTGTGAGGGAGAGTTGATACCTTCGGCCTGTGACTCCTGGATGCTGTGAAACATAATTCTTGCTGCTGGATGTTGTGGACTGTTGGAATCATAGAAACCTTGTTGTTGGATATTTATTGTTGTTGCCATAGTTAAAAGTTAAAACTTAATACCTCAAGTATTTTCCATAGTCCGTTGTTGGATATTGTGGGTATAGTGAATAGTAAATACTTAATTATTTTTTGCTACTGGACAATAAATAACTCAAACATTTACTATTACATGGCTGTTGGTTGTGACGTTGCAACTGGGAGAAAATACTCAGAACATGGTCTAGCACTACTGGAAGAAAATGCTCAGAACAGGGTACTTCTAGACTTGTTCTCTTGCTATTATGTGCTGGATATTAGCAGTTGGGTGTGCTTTTTCCAATTGGATAAGCTTAAATTGCTATTATGTAATAGTTTTAATGGTTAACATTTCAATTCTCATATTTTAAATCTTTTTAGTATTTGGGCTGGCCTCTTATGTTGGAGACTTCAATGTTCCATAGATTTTATGGGGTAATTCCACATGTCCCCTTGGATGTGTTCCCTTGCTCCCAAATTTGCATATCCCAGAAACTTGGTGGAACATTGGTGTTTTTTTTCCTTGGAAATAAATCCTTGGGAAACGTTTGGGCACTTGCCCCCATTTTGATGATGGTACCCAATCTAAAACTGGTGGTGTAGACTTTGTGTGCTTAACTAACCTTGTGGTAATCTAACAGCTGACTGGCACACAATATGGACATTAAGCATACAATGAAACTTACACATTAATCATATGATGAAGGTAACAAAAAGAATTATGATAAGATAAGATTATTTTATTAATGTCCAACAAATGATCCCAAAAGTAGGTCAAGAGGAATGTGCAGTACCATGATAATAATACAAAGTGGGATCCCAAAAGTAGCTCCTATAAAAAGCTAAAAGTAGAACTCAAACCTAACCCCAACTCCATATATGAATTTGAGATTATGTTTTAGGTAAAAATAGATTCTACATTATACTTTTTTGTTGCAACATTGATGATTTGAGCTACATTACCTTCATGCAGATTATTTTAAGATTGGTGGTTTGATATTTATCTCTTACATTGTCTCTTTCTTGTATCTGATAGGAAATGACGCTGGAATTTGAGAAAGCTAGCCCAAGGAGCTATCTCTTCACATAGATAGTTTCCTAACATTAAATGATACATAACTAATTTGACAACACTTTCTCTAAGAAATAATGGGCTCATTCAAGTACATGAAACCATGCTGGTGTTTAGCACAAATATCTTGACAAATTTTTATGGTTTGTTTATTGCTTTTGTTTGAAGAATTTTGTCAATTTTTGAAGTTTGTGTGTATTTTGGTTAAATATTGTGTTAATTCCTTTGAATGATTCTAGTTCTCATTTGATGCTTGATTTAACCCTTTGTTGTAGCTTGAATCAAGGTTGGTTTTAGGATTTGAGAAAAGATTCTTTTATTAACTTTTAGTTGCATGAATTAATTTTCTTCAGTTTTTCAATTCTTTTACACTCACTGTATATTTTCTTTGTAAATACTTATCATTATTCAAAAAAATAAACGAGCTCTACATATCTAAGAGAAGAGAAAAATGGTCTATGCACTAGGTTCCTATGCATTGATCGTAGGATACCTATTGGCACAATACCAACATTCATCTAATTCAATAATCAATTGGCATAATTACAATGCATAATTGTATTAGCCTCCATGACCATAATTGGCTAGTGGAGGCCAAGATTGACAATAATGTATGATTCTATGAGTTTATCAGTTTGTCAAGATTCAAGTCCCCACATGTTCGTTGGACCATTAAGGACGAGATAACAAGTGGAGTCCCCACTTGCCCTGAATCTAGTCAGTGTAGTTCTGTTTCACTGACACCTTCCTGTTGTGACTTGTGAGTCTACATGTTCTGTTGTTGATGATGTGATTCATGTTATTTGACTAATGTTGTTATTCTTTTATTTTGACAATATTCTATAAATCAGTGAAAGATTCACCAGTTTTTACAATTTTTTATAATGAAGTTAAATATTCCCCAAGTTTTTACAACATTATATAATAAAATGAAATATTTGCCAAGATTTTACAACATTATATAATAAAATGAAAGATTCTCCAAGATTTTACAACATTATATAATAAAATGAAAGATTCGCCAATTTTTTTATATATACATATTATATTATTGATAAAATCGCCTTCAAATTTTCCTATATATTGGAGAGATTCGCCCAATTTTTATACATATAAATCTAGGCGGGGTTCTTAAAATCATCCCCGGAACCCACGCTGAACCATTACAAAACTACAAGTTCAATACTCTGTCTAAAAACACAGTCTCCATTTAAATGCTATCGCAGAGCATAGGCTGGCAAGCCAATGGGCTATGACACCATTGCTATAGTGGTGCAGTCCATGGCATAATGCCCCAACCTCTAGAAGATTTCCCAACATTAATTTACAAACAATATAATTGGAGGGCTATGCATAATTCCAAACCCAAACCATTATTTATACACAAAGTAAAACTTACAGGCTGAAAGCCACGAATCGAACCCAGCAAGTCGACATGTTAAAACGCAGCATTTAAATAACCTCACAGTCTCGAAATTTAAACAATATAATCCATTAAAAAATCTAGGCGAAATCGTATCATTCTGCATACCAAAACACATTACAGTCTTAATTTAAAACCCAACACGTAGTGCATTTGCATAGAAGGGCACGAAACCCTCTTTTACAAATAGTCAAGTTAAAAATGTTAAATGGAAAAGCCATGAGCTAGGGCACCATTACAAGTAATGGTGCAGCCACGACCCAAAAATGCCAAACCTCCCAATGAGAGTCCATTTAAAAACCAGAGCAAGCTACATTATAAACCTCAAAGGCAGAGTCAACAAGTGCCACATGAAACCCCAACCCTGTAAAGAATCCCAACTCAAAAATGCCTAGAATGAGAGGAGGCAAGTAAATCTTGCTAGCAGGCTTACCATGGCCATGAAGAAGCAATCCCAATTCGACAACATAGCCCTATGAAAGCCCCGGAGCACCTTCGTTTCCACCTACAAATAATTCCACAATGGCATGAGAAGCATGACCATGCCATGGAGAAAACAACGAAGAAATGCATTTTACACAGAGCTGGTCTAGCTTACCTATGAATCGATGGAGGTCGCCTCCCTTCTCCAACTACGCAGAGGCCACACTAAACTACAAAGCCAAAACCACATAATGCACAAACAACAAATTCCCAAGTCCTTTGCCAAGTGTTTTCACAAACCCTGATGGCATTAATGGCACCAGCTGGTGGCCATTAATGCATCCATAAACCCTCACCATAATCTTGTGGATCAACATTATACCATATACCAACCAAGTCATATGTTTAAACCCTTTATCCTATAGTTTTTCCACCTTCATATGTTAGCATAGGCTTAGTGCTAATGACATGGTATTTATACCATAGTCTCCCCACCTTATAGTATGTGCAGACCTTAACACTATGGTATAGTGTTTACATTGTATCCCTTAGCATCAAAGTTTTATGTTATCACATGCCCTTTATGCTAGTTCATATAGGTAGCGTATGCACTTAGGGTTTTAGTCTAAGTTTTGTAGTATTTAGGAATCATGGAAAACGTAGTATGCCATGATGCCCTCGCTAGGAAGAACAAGCGTAAGTTTCCAAACTTGTAACCAAGGCAGGCCTGCAAGATAGAAACAAGAGAAGAGTAAATAATTAACTAAGAGATAGATAATTATAATGGTAAGGATACTAAGATAATTTACCACATCTATTTAATTAACTAAGAAAGATAAATAATGAACATAACGCTTACCTGAGTCGTAAAACAGAACAGTAATAAAAGTGCAAGGCGGAACTGGAAGTATAACTAGGAACTGAATTGCTTCAAGTAACCAATAATTTCGATGACGCAAGAGTAACCTGTAATTCAATAAATAAGGTGCCTTAGTTCATATAAACTAAGTAAGCCTGCATAACGAAGAATGACCTTACCTCTTAGATCGTCATGGGAGAACGAGTCCCACCACTCCACCACTTTGTTCCCATCACAAAGTTAAGTTAGTTTTTATTAAATAAACAAAGTACACATGTGCAGGAGCAAAAAAATGATCTATACAATTCATTAATTCACTGATAGTAATAACTAAGTTGTATCAGTAGGTTATATAACGGAATTAAGACATAAGAAGTAAACAAACTAATAATCACTGAATGGATAAGAGAGTAACATGACAGTATGGTCAGTTTCTGAAGAGATCAAAAGTATAAGTAGCGCATGTAATTCCCCACGAGTAATAATGATCCCCTTTGGGGTAGTTTTCTCTAGCCTATATTTTTTTTTTCAATTTTTGGGGACATTACAAGTGGTATCAGAGCCCAGTTTCAATACTTAGAGACTTATGGGCGCACCAGGCATTCACGCAGAAAAAATAAAGTATGATAAGTAATTTTGTTACTAACGAAAATTTTTGTTTCTATTAAAAAATTTTGTGTTTCAGGAAAATTGTTACATTGTTGTTCAGTTTATGAAAACTAAGGAAGAAAACAGTCACCAAGAAGAAATGACCACCCCCACTCTGGAAGTGAACTTGGTAGTCGAGCTAAAATCTGATGTGCTGAAAACTTTGCACAATCTTCAAGCTGAACTAAAACGTTTCAGAGAATACAGTCTAAATGAAAGAAATGAATAACAAGCTATAAATGAAGCATTATTGCGTAACATGATGGGAGGGAGCCCACAAGGTGAACCTACCTAGTCCACCAACAGATCCAAAAGAGAATCGTACCATGAGCGGGCCAACAACCTAAGAGAAGCAGAAAAAGAAGGTACACCTAAAGCAACTAAAGGAGATCATCACAGTCCTGCTAGTGATGGCTCACTTTCTCCCTGGAGAAAGAGGCAAAGAAATGATGTCAGTCTTCAGGGCGAGTTTCAAAAAATAAGAGCCTCGACCTATGAAGGTGAAGTAAATGTGGGAGAAAAGGTTGAAGAATGGTTGCTGGGAATGAGTAAGTATTTACAGGTTCATAACTATTCAAGTGTGATGCAAGCTAGGCTCACCATCTACGACCTGAATGGTAAGGCAGCAAGATGGTGGTGAGATTTAAAGCACACCAGGAAATATGAGCTGTGAGAAATAAGCTGGGAAAACTTCCAAAAAAAATTCCAAGAAAAATACATGTCAGAAAGGTTCTTTGACCCCAAGGTAAAAGAGTTCCATGAACTGTGCATGGGGTCCATGACTATGGATGCATTTATAAACAGATTTCTAGATCTTCTGCATTATGTACCGTATATCAAAGAAGAGAAGGTGAAGATCCAGTAGCTCCTAGGATGTCTTCCTCCCAGTTTTCGAGACAAGATTGAATTCGACATGCCAAAGACTCTGGATACTGCACTACACAAGGCCCGACTCTGCTATGAGCATGGGCAGTTATGACAAGAAAACCAGAACTGAAACAGAGAAAAGTCTAGAAGCTTTTCTGATAACCGCAAGCCTGGGTCAAACCTGCATCCTTATAGAAAGAAAAATAACAGTTTTCAAGCGAACAAGAACTTCAACAAAACTAGTACAAATCCTTATGTACCAGCTCTTAATGGTAATAAGCAAGTGGCAAGTGGAGCCAATGCTACCCCTTTATCGATCGAGTGCTAGAAGTGCAACAGGCCACATTATGCCCGAGATTGTAAGAACAAGAATAATGGAGTCTTGCATAACCTACAAGAAGAACCTATTGTTGAGGATATAGCAGGAACCCCACAAATCTATGCAGCATTAGATGGCCAACAGGAAGACCATCAAGCTACAATGGTCGAGATCGAAGGTAAGATCTTGAACACCTCTATTTCAATACTTATTGATTCTAGTGCTTGCCAAAGCTATGTTGCACCTACGATTGTTGAATTATGCAATTTAGGCAAAGTAAAGCATGTTAAACCTTGGCTAGTATAGTTAGCCACCGATATGAAATAGAAGGTTTCAGAATTTGTTAAAGAATGTGAAGTAAAACTGAATGGTTTCCTTACTAAGGTAAACCTAAACATCCTACCTTTAGGATCGTACGATATTCTTATCGGCATGGACTGGTTGGAACATAACCATGTCATGCTCGATTGTGTACACAAGTCTATCTTGTGTACTGATAGCCAAGGAAACCAAGTGAGGGTTCAAGGCATCCCAAAGAAAGTTTCTGTAAGACAAATCTCTGCCTTACAAGCGAAGTAGTGTGTTAGTAATGGCTGCAAGTTATTTGCGGTGAATATCTGAGACGTAGAGTCTGATAGAGAACAAAGCATAGAATATTTCCCCGTTATTGAAGAATTCAAGGATGTGTTTCCCGAGGAAATCCCTGGATCACCTCCGAAACGAGATCTAGACTTTTCCATCGAATTGACCCTAGGATCAGTTCCGGCCTCCAAAGCCCCTTACCGCATGAGTGAACCAAAATTGGTGGAACTCAAACTACAGTTGCAGGAGTTGATAGAGAAAGGGTATATCCGACCCAGTGTGTCCCCTTGGGGAGCACCAATTTTGTTTGTAAAGAAGAAAGACGCTACGATGTGGATGTGCATTGATTACCGTCAATTGAACAAAATGACTATAAAGAACCGTTACCCTCTCCCTAGGATCGATGATTTGTTCGACCAGGTGGGAGGAGCCAAAATATTTTCAAAGATTAACCTGTGATCCAGGTACCATCAGGTACGGATCCGAGACGAAGATATTCCCAAGACCGCCTTTCATACGAGGTATGGGAACTACGAGTTTGTAGTGATGCTATTCGGGTTGACCAATGCACCCACAAACGTTATGTGTATGGTGAAAAATATATTCAGTAAATATATGGATAAGTTTGTACTATCTTTATTGATGGCATTCTGGTTTATTCTAAGAATAAAGAGGAACACGAAGAACATCTTTGCATAGTACATCGAGTGTTGAGAGAGCACTAGCTCTACGCTAAGTTTAGTAAATGTGATTTTTTACAAACCACAAATATAGTACCTAGGTCACATCATATCCGAGGCAGGAATTGCTGTGGACCCAAAAAATATTCGAGTTATAAAGGATTGGCCAACCCCAACTAGTGTCACTGACATTAGGTCTTTTTTGGGTTTAGACGGGTATTATCGAAAGTTCATTGAGAAATTCTCAAGAATTTCTTGCCCCATGATGGATTTGTAGAAGAAAGAGAACAAGCTCTTTTGGATTGACAAGTGTGAAGAAAGTTTTCAAAACCTTAAGCAGCTTTTGATGATTGCACCAGTGTTGCGGATTGCAGATCCCGATGGAGATTCCGTGGTATGCACGGATGCAAGCAAGGAAGGACTTGGAGGATTCCTCTTGCAAAATTATCATGCGATATGTTATGAATTGTGGAAATTAAAAGAGCATGAGCATAATTATCCCACGCACAATCTTGAGCTAGCGGCCATTATCCACGCTTTGAAGATGTGGAGGCACTACCTCATGGGAAGGAAGTTCCTTCTAAAGACTGACAATATGAGTCGAAAGTATTTATTCGATCAACCTGACCTAAATGCGAGGAAATCAAGATGGTTGGCTTTCTTGAGTGAGTATCACTTTGAAATAAAGCATATTAAGAGAAAAGAGAACAAAGTTGTTGATGCTTTGAGTCGACGAACTCATATGATATATGAGGTGACCCTAAGTCAAACTGATGCAGATTTGCATGAGAAGATTAGAATGGCCAACAAGGTTGACTTGTTATATGTGCAAATCCTCAAGAAGGTCCAAGAGGACTGGTTGTTTCAACAATAGAAGGAATACAAGGTGGATGACTCTAGACTACTATGGTCCAAGGATAGATTGTATGTTCCAGATAGAGGGGACATTAGGTCCAGCATCCTCACAGAATTTCATAGGGAACACTACTTGGGGCACTTGAGATATCAAAAGATGATATCTTCTATCAATAGACACTTTTTTTGGCCTAAGTTAAAGGTCGGCATTGCAATGCTTATTGCAAAATGTCAGGAATGCCAGCTAGTTAAAGCTGAGCACCAACACCCTTCAGGATTGCTACAACCATTGCCCATTCCAGAATGGAAGTGGGAGGTTATCAGTATGGATTTTATTACTGGATTACCAAAAATCAAGAAGCAAAATGATTCCATCTTCGTAGTCATTGAAAAGTTGTCAAAGGAAGAACACTTCATCCCCATAAAATCGACCTACAAGGCCGTCAACATTGCCAATATCTTCCTAAAAGAGATATTTAGATTGCATGGGATACCCAAATCAATTATCTTAGATCGAGATGTTAATTTGGAGGAAAATTTTGGAGATCTTTATTCTCTGGATTAGAGAAGCAGCTGAACTTTAGCACTACTTATCACCTACAGACGGACGAGCATACTGAAAGAGTAAGCCAAATTGTTGAAAACATGCTTCGAATGTATGTCATGAACAACCCCACCAAGTGGGAGGATTATCTGCACCTTGCAGAGTTTGCATATAACAACGGGTATCAGGCTTCCACCAAGATGAATCCTTTCGAGGTACTCTATGGACGAAAGTGTAGGAACCCAGTTACTTGGGACAGTCCGGTGGATCGGCTCATGTTAGGGCCTAACCTATTATTGGACTTGGAACAGTTAGTTACCAAGGTCCAGGGAAACCTTAAAGAGGAACAAGACCGTCAAAAGATTTATGCGGATAAGAAAATAAAAGATAAAGACTATCAAGTAGGTGAGCATGTCTACTTGAAAGTGAAAGAAAAACGGAGCTCATTGAGCTTGGGTAGGTGTGGTAAGTTAGCACCTAGATTTTGTGGACCTTTTGAAATTCTGACCAAGAAAGGACCAGTGGCTTATGAACTAGGATTACCTGCGCACGTAAGAGTTCATAATGTTTTCCATGCATATTTATTAAAGAAATATGTTTATGACACTAAGCATGCCATTGATTGTTCATTATTATAGGTGGAACCTGAGGGGGAATTTTCCCTTAAGCCTTTGCATATATTGGACAAGAGCGAAGTGCAGCTTCGGAAGTGCACTGTAGTCCAATTGAAAGTGCAGTGGAAGCACTTTGAGGTAGATTAGGCTACCTGGGAGAATGAGGCCACCATGAGAAAGGCTTACCCCACCTTGTTTCATGATATCATTCAAAGTCCCTAGAACACCAGGGACGGTGTTGTACTAAGCAGGGAGGGATGTAATATCCTGAATTTTGGACCTACTATTTATAGGCATGAGCCTATTGATCATGATCATTATATTGATGTTTTATTTTATATTGGGTCGAAGACTCCACTACATATGAACATGATGATTGTTTTGTATATTGGGCATAAGCCAATTGTTGATGATATATATGTATATATATGTTGGTTGTGTTGGGCATGGACCCTGAAGCACATGATTGATTAAATGTTTTGTGTTGGGAGTGGACCCTAAAGCACATGATCGATGAGATGGTTTGTGTTGAGCGAGAGGCTATGGAGCACATGAGTACTTACATTTGTGTTGAGCATAAAGCTCTGGAACACATGAAAATATAATTGGAAATGTTAGGCATAAGCTCTGGAGCATTCCATGTTGATGTTGAGCATAAGCTCTGGAGCATCGGATCCTTGGCCATTGTATCCCTAGGTGTATCGTACAAGTACATCCTAGCATTTAGTGTTGAGTGAGAGCTCTAGAATTGCACTATGTTTGTAACTCCCTGTTGTAAGCTTTGAGTATGGGCTTTGGTAAGCACTAGGGGTTACTAAAAATAATTTAATAACTTCTGACTGAAAATGACTCGAGAAAAATATTGATCTCATCATACTTATTTAAGCCATTAACAGAGCTTCAAGATCAGGTATGAATCCCTAGCCTGCCTATTCTATTTTTCTAAATTAATTACTGGATTTGCTAGGTAAATGATTTCAATGCATTTCCTAACCCTAGGTCTTGAATTCTCTGGTTAGAATCTGCTAGGGTTTGTATTTTCTTTAATACTATGTTTAGGCTGTAAATTTTATTATATGCTATACATTACCAGGGTTTGTACTTTTGAGTTGATTTCTATATTATTTCCATGTTTATTTTATGTGTACTATATCTAGTTTTTGTTAGCAGTTAGCATATTATTGTTCTACAGGTTGCATCACTCTGCTGACATATTTCATTTGTCAGCAGAGGGTTGTTTTAAATTCAAAATTCATTCAGAAGTACAGGTTAAATTTATATAGAAATACCTATATAACAGTATTCAAATAGTTTTGTAATTAATTTACTGTTTAAGTTATCTATAAACTAAAGTACAAAATTGAAATATTCTAAACTAAATCAATTAAGTACAGACAAAAAAACTAAATCTAAGATAACAACTCATTAAAGACCTTCAAGGTCTATCTTAGCAATTATAAATTAAATATCATAACATTCCATTAAATAAACATAATCATAATTAACCAACAGAAAAGGCATCGTGACCACCCATGTGGTCCAATATCAAACCTCTGTCTTATTATATAAATTCCACATTCCAAATCACTTAGTCAATAATCGCATCCATTTACATAACTCAAATGTTATAATCCACAGTCCTATTATTACAGTCATACTTTCACAAAACATAAAGTGTTTAAAGGTACCATATAAATCTACACACAATCGTCGCATCACATAAAACAATTAATAACTAAAACCCATTTTGCCAACACAGGTTGCGACATCGAATCCCATGGATGTCCATGACCCAAGGCCAACATTATAATAACCTTACACATAAATCATTACTGTAATAAAAAATGCATAACCAAATCCATAGCTTAACTACCTAATATCATTTATATTATCCCATATCAAATGTTTTACAATTTGGTATCACCCAGGCCCAAACCCTGAAATCGTATACCTAGTCACATCGGCCACAGCCAAGTTTCCATTTCTAAGCACACATTCACGTGACATATAACAAAAACAATATCGTGGGTTGTCATAACCCTGGCTGTTACAGCCATATCCTTTTAAAATAAACAATTTACATATTACAATGCCATTTAAGCTATCACAGACGTTGGGAGAGGCACATGCTTTTCATGGTAGGGCCTGCACCCACGCTGAACCATTAAAAAACCACAAGTTCAATACTCTGTCTAAAAACACAGTCTCAATTTAAATGTTAACGCAGAGCATACGATGGCAAGCCAATGGGCTAAGACACCATTGCTACAATGGTGCAGCCCATGGCATAATGCCCCAAGCTCTAGAAGCTTTCCCAACATTAATTTACAAAAAATATAAATAGAGGACTCTGCATAATTCCAAACCCAAACCATTATTTATACACAGAGTAAAACCTACAGGCTAAAAGCCACGAATCGAACCCAACAAGTTGACATGTTAAAACGCAGCATTTAAATAACTACACAGTCCCGAAATTTACACAGTATAATCCATTAAAAACGCTAAGAGAAATCATATGCATTCTTCATACCAAAACACATTACAGTCTTCATTTAAAAGCCAACGCGTAGTGCATTTACATAGAAGGGCACGAAACCTTCTTTTACAAACAGTCAAGTTAAAAATGTTAAATGGAAAAGCCATGAGCTATGGCACCATTACAAGTAATCGTGCAGCCACGGCCCAAAAATGCCAAACCTCCCAATGAGAGTCCATTTAAAAACCAGAGCAAACTGCATTATAAACCCTGAAGGCAGAGTCGACAAGTGCCACACAAAACCCCAACCCTATAAAGAATCCCAACTCAGAAATGCCCAGAACGAGAGGAGGCAAGTAAATCTTGCTAGCAGGCTTACCATGGCCGTGAAGAAGCAATCCCAATTCGACAGCGTAGCCCTGTACAAACCCCGGAGTGCCTTCGTTTCCATCTGCAAACAATTCCATGATGGCATGAGAAGCATGACCATGCCATGGAGAAAACAACGAAGCAATGCATTTTACACAGAGCTGGTCTAGCTTACCTGTGAATTGATGGAGGTTGTCTCCCTTCTCCAACTGCATAGAGGCCACACTAAACCACAAATCCAAAACCACATAATGCACAAACAGCGAATGCCCAAGTCCTTTGCCAAGTGTTTTCACAAACCCCAATGGCATTAATGGTACCAGCTGGTGGCCATTAACGCATCCATAAACCCTCACCATAAGCTTGTGGATCAATGTTATACCATATACCAACCAAGTCATATGTTTAAACCCATTATCCTATAGTTTCGCCACCTTCATATGTTAGCGCATGCTTAGTGCTAATGACATGGTATTTATACCATAGTCTCCCCACCTTATAGTATGACCTTAACACTATGGTATAGTGTTTACATTGTATCCCTTAGCATCAAAGTTTTATGTTATCACATGCCCTTTATGCTAGTTCATATAGGTAGCGTATGCGCTTAGGGTTTTAGTCTAAGTTTTGTAGTATTTAGGAATCATGGAAAACGTAGTATGCCATTATTTCCTCACTAGGAAGAACAGGCGTAAGTTTCCAAACTCGTAACCAAGGTAGGCCTACAAGATAGAAACAAGAGAAGAGTAAATAATTAACCAAGAGATAGATAATTATAATGGCATGGGCAGTAAGATAATTCACCACATCTAGTTAATTAACAAAGAAAGATAAATAATGAACATAGCGCTTACCTGAGTTGTAAAACAAAACAATAATAAAAGTGCAAGGTGGAACTGGAAGTATAACTAGGAACTGAATTGCTTCACTAGCCTATAATTTTTTATTTTTTTTTCAAGTTTTGGGGACATTACATTAATGTAGGAAATAATAGATTAAATCAAAATTAAAAGTTATAATATACATTAAATCTTCAAGATGTCTACAACATCCAAGTTACCTCAATATGATAGTAATTTGGTTATTGCATAGCTTGTCAACTTGTAGGTTAGCTCACCAATAAATCATATCCATGCATATATGTGACAACTTTCCATTTGATAAGCCATATTATGTATTTAGGTTCAAATAAGCGACACGTTTAGTTATACCATGATTCACACGTGTTGTACATTGGAAATACAAGTTTGAACTAATAACTACTTATCAAATTAAAAGTTTAATTACATATTCATATGGAATAACATAACTATTTTTATCATAAACACAAAACAGTAAAATCATATACTGTTAATACATACATTTGTCGAATATTTCACATAATTTCTTTAACAATCTAACTAATTTCAAATAGGTCTTAAGCAATAAATTACTAGGATGGGTAAAAATTAAAGTTCTAGATACCTAAGGATGTGGGAAATTAGATATACCCACCTTTTAAGAAACTCCATCTCAAAGTTATGGTCATTCACAATATAAAGAAATTCATGATATAATTTCTCTATTTATTTTAGTCCATCATCAATTCTGTATTTAACAAATCTTATACTATAATCTACTAAATTTAATTTAAGTCATGTATACAATATCTCCCTAAGTTTCCTTAATAATTTTTACCAATTTCTTTTTCTATTTCATTATCACTCCAGCTTGATTTTGACCAAATTTAATTTTAAGTCATATATACAATATCTCCCTAAGTTTCCTTAATATTTTTTACCAATTTCTTTTTCTATTTCGTTATCACTCCAGCTTGATTTTGACCATTGATACACAGAAAATTCCCTATTCTTAGGAACATTTACAAAGATAATGGCCAATGATCACTATATATGATGTAGTCACTTTAGGGTTTCTTTGGTCATTATTTTCCATCGCATTATCTTCTCAAGACATATAGATTATATCTCGATAAAGGTAAATGTTGGTTAAAGGTTCCTCTCTGTAGAATCTCGAGAAACTCATGGTTTCTATCATTAATACTATTACAAGACATGCATATACATAATGAAAACCATCCCAACATATATGTTAGAAAACATATTTATAATAAGAATATGTTTACTGTAAAAGTTCATTTCAAAATATACATTTAATTATATTTAAGATATTACTCATTAACACAATTTACTTTGTAATATTTCCATGCCTAAGGTGCCTTAGTTCGTTTCCCTATCTTTTAATATGTTCATACTTACACAACTCACATGATTTTCCCTATACTTACAAATATTCCTAGGAAATCATATTTAATCATGGCCTGCCACTTACTCACTAAGTGGAAGATTACCTCCAAGTCATAATAAAGCTGATTGTGAATAGTTAAATAATAAGATATCGCCTTTCGATTTATCTATAGAGTAAGGCGCAACTAGCATGGAACTCTCACAATGATTTATACACAGGGTAATAAAATGATGTTAACTTGGCACCATCTAAGCCACAAGGTTACCTCCATTTATAAACAACAACAAAATTAGAAAATATTGGAATCAAATCTCATTTAGTCCCTTTGAATCACTAATAACTATTAGTGAGGAACTATATTTATCAAATAAAAAAACCTCATTTAATAAATCTCTGTATGTGTGAGAGAGACAAGCTATTAATATAATAAACGTATATTATATTTGATTTTATGTCATATTTATATTATATAATTATATTTGATTTTATGTCATATTTATATTATATCATATTAATATAATGAGAAAAAAAACCATATGATGATAATGATGAAGGTGATTATGGCAGTAAACATCAAGTAATACCAATTTTGGTTTATTACAAGTTAAGAGGATTACTTGGATTATTTGGATTGCTGTAAACTTTTATTTCTATGCTCAAAAAGCTTAGAAAGAAATGTTCCCAAGTCACCATAATTTTGACATGTTAGAAGGTTAAGAAGATTTGTATTATAACAAATATAGCGATCTAATATGGTTGCACGTAATGCAATTTATGAGAAAGTGATGTTCATCCTCAATGCGTACATTATCACAAAGATGGAAAATCCTTTCCACCCACAAAATTTTTGGGATTTTCAAGCACTTTGTTTCACTCTGGAGCTCATGAGAGTTTGTTCTTATCTTAGTTATATTCATTTTCTTCTTCAGACTATTTAAAGGAAAGAGATATTTTTTATCTTCCAAATTAGGGTTAATGAACTCCTTATAGTATCTTAATTTTCTTTTTACCTATTATTCTCTCTCACCCCATATTTTCACCTTAAACTTAGAAATGATAATATTTTTAATAAACCCATGAATTCATGTTTTTGGAACAATAGAACTTATGCATACATACATACATAACATCTATTGGGCATGCATATTTACCATTTGTTGGAAACTTGCAAGATTGAGAATATGTTAATAGAATGAAAAAATATTCAAAAAAACATGAGTAGTAAAGCATATATAGAGTTACATTGGAAATTAACATATAATAAAAATGTGTAATCCTTCAAGCATCATGAATTTTACATGTTATTATTTCATTGAATTGAATTTTTTTTAGTTTATTGGTTTAGAGATCTCATACATATTGATGTTGGCCCATAACTTTCATATTTCATCAATAAGAGGTTCAATATAAACATCAATATCTATAACTTGGTTCTTACACTGTTATTTCAAAATAGAAATAATTAAATCCATGTACATGCAAAAATGTAACTAAAATAATAATAAAATTAATTATTATGTTGTTAACATTCCTAAAAATAAATATGTAGAACAACTAATGCAAACATTGCATGCTCCATGTTTATGGACAACAAAGAAGAAAGGTTATTGTTTATAGAAAAAAATGGCTAAACTAAGTAACTAGAGCTAAAATCTCCAAATGGATTGCACCATCAATTGTGATTTCAAGTCCAACATTACAATGTTCTTTTTTTAAAATGAGTTATCTTTTATCTTTTCTTGATGTCTTTATTTAAAAATATCTACAAGAATTCTCATAATATTGACTTCACTTTTATTTTGTCCATGGTAATCACTAAATTGTACTATTTTTTTCACTTAAATAATTATTGTAAACATGGAATTATGGGGATACAATGAAGAACTTTGCAAGAAACCTTATTTTTTTTCCATGGATGCTTTCTACAACTCAAATGGGAGAGATGTGTCCCATCTGTAACGCTCGGCTCAATAAAAATAATAATGATGAAAAGTAAAAATTAACAAAACTTATAACATGTTAGCTTATAATTAAAAAAGTTAAAAATATTATACTCATATAACTATATAACCATAATAATAAAAAGTTAAAAATAAAAAACTTATAACATGTCAGCTTATAATTAAAAACATAAAATATTATACTCATATAAATATGCAACCATATTAGGGCAATACTCACAATCTTACAAACTGAGTAGTAAAATGTTAGTAGTAAAAAATTCCGTTGACTTGAAACCTAAGTAGACATAATGTTGGGAATAAAATATCTGATAGAAAATAAATTACAAAATAATAGATGGAATATTAAAACCATATTTAAAAGGTTCTTTAAATGCAAATACAACTAGCAAGAAACCACGGGCTACTAAAACCATGTGCCTTAAACCACTTACATCCTTGCTCATTCCCAAGTAAAGGTTAACCCTAACATGTAAATGTTCATTTTTAGTTATAGAGAAAAACAAGTCATTTCTCAAAAACATTTGGATAAATGTTTAAAATCTTCATTTGATGGTAAAATGTTTTTCAAATTCTAATTTATTCTAGAAATCTAGATTTTAAAATTGTATATGGATTATTTAACTCATTAACTACTCTTAATATTCATTATTAGTTTTAAAGAAAGACAAGTTAAGGAATTTTTGGAAAACTATTTATCATATTTTGAAATTACTTAACCAAGTTGGTCATTTCTCTCCGCAATAGTTATTATTAGACATTTTTCTAAATTAAAAAGGGTTTGAACCTCCAGAGAACTTGATCCCTAGAGACATAGTTAAAATGAATCTATATTGATTTACCTAATCAATTCAATATCTACTAATTCCTCATTCATAGAATTCCAATTTTGTTGCATGTTTTCCATAGTATATAATACGATCATTAAGATATGCATCACTTGTGTTATACATCAATATTATATCTTTCATAATGACACAAAATTCTTATTATATGGAAGGAAATTTTTTTGAAGGTGGTCAAAGAATATCACCTAAGAATCTTTATGAAAAAATAAATTAATATATTGAATAGTAGATATTAAGGGCCTATATATTATAATCACACACAAAAAATATTATACACAATATTGCATACTTTGGTATTTGTGTCATAAATGTGTTTGAAATACCATCCATTACCTCTGAGTTGACCAACAACAAAAGAAAAAATTAAAGACTTGTTTTTTAGTCAGTGAAAACCTTTTTTTAGCCTTTCTATCATGGATCAACCTATTTATGCTTTCATTCTCAATAATATCAATTCCTTTGTTCATTGTTCCACGGTTCTATTTTTTTCTAAATTTGAGGATTTTGTGGTATTAGTTTCTTCTTCTACACAATTTCAGAAGTTCTCGGGTGAGGCTTCTTAAGAAGTCTTCACGGAGGTAAAGCTCAATTTTTTTGTTTATTAATATTTAATTTTTTTTGTGCTTTTTAGGGTTTTGGTCGTGGGTTCTTCATTTTCTTTGTTTTAATATTAATTTTTTTCTTTATTTTGTATAAATGTTAATGTTTTAATGCTTTATTATTTAGTTTTAAAAATAAATTATGAAAAATACAATAAATTAATTAATTTAATTAATAAAAAACAATGAATTAATTAATCAACAAAATTTTTGGTTTAAATGTTTATTATTTTTTAATGTTAATTATTGTTTTAGTTTTTAAAATTTATGTTTCTTGTTAGTTTAAATGTTTAGTTAATTTTAATATTGTTTGAAGTTTAGTTTAGTTTAGTTTCGATTTAAAAGTTAATTTTGGTTTAGTTTAAATTTTATTAAATTATTGTTTTAGATTGAATTAAAAGTTTAGTATTTTAGGTTTGATTATGGTTTTAGTGTAGTAGTTGTTAGTTATTATTATTGGTTTAAATATTTAGTTTTGAATTTTTATTAATGTTCTATGTATTAATTTTTAAATTATTATAGTTTAGTTTAATGTAGTTTAGTTTTAGAAGTTTAAGTATTAATTTTGATATTATTATAGTTTAGATTTTAAATTAAATTGTTTTTAATATAGTTTAGTTTATTTTGATTAATTAATTTATTGTATTTTTATACCTCTCTCAGAGGTATATAGTAATCGGTTGCTAGTCAACCACTTTTGACCTTCTATTAGTTTGCTGCCACCAAAAAATTAAAATCAGTTTTCCAAAGTTAAACTTTACAGCTTGCAAAAAAATATTTTAAATTTTAATAAAAATATTTGAATTTGCTATTTTGTAAACTTCTAATTGGTCAATCAGAAGTGATGTCATTCTTGGAGTTTGGTATGTGGTTTTCACTTGACACATAGCAATGATGACATCAGCATTTATTTTATTATTATGTTATTTATAATTCAAAGATTTAATTTGAACGTGCAGCTCCCGAACCTCGTTCTCTCCTTCCAGCATCTGCACTACCACTCTCATCGAAGGTCTACAATGGGCGTCTTCTTGTATGCACAGAAAATCGATCTTCAATACTCTCATCGCTTGCTGTCTATCAAAATCATAATCACCCATAAGTCTCGAATCTATCTCCTCCGTCTCTCTGCCTACAGCCATCATCGAGATCGCCCAAGAAGGGAAGTAACTCTTAGCGGACTCAGCCCTTTTAATGTAGTCCTTGCACCCTCCGATAATCTCGAGAACCACCATTCCAAAGCTGTACACATCGCTCTTCTCAGTGATTGCGCATTCCAGAAGCCACTCCGGAGCGAGGTAACCGGGAGTGCCTCTCATCGTGGTCACCATGCCGCTATCCATTCGACTCATTAGCGTCGCCATGCCGAAGTCGGAGACCTTGGCCACGAAGTTCTCGTCGAGAAGAATGTTCTGAGGCTTCACATCCAGATGAATGATCTTATATCGGCATTCTTGATGTAAGTAGGCTAGGCTGCGAGCTATGCCCAATACGATATTGAACCTAATGGGCCAAGTCAGGAACCTTATCTTGCTCTCGTCGAAGAGCCATCGGTCCAAGGAGCAATTGGCCATGTGTTTGTAGATCAAGATCTTGTGAGATCCCTGCGCGCAGAAGCCTAGCAGTTGCACCAGATTCCAATGATGGATTATGCCCAATATGGCAACCTCTGAGTAAAATTCCTTCTCGCCTTGCCTTGCGATCTCGAGTCTCTTCACAGCTACCATCGTAGCATCTTCAAGCACGCCCTCGAACACTGTTCTGAACCCGTCGGATCCCCAGAACCTTTCCAAAACTGTTTGTCAGCGTCTGAATTTCCTTGAACGAGAATCTCCTTGCCGTCACTTCGGGAATACTGTACCTAGCTCCAACTGGATGTTCTGTCCTAGAATTGCCTGATTCTGGTTTCGACCTTCGGCAAGTCCTGAAAAGATGAAAGAAAATCAAAACCACTGTAGCTGCCACCAAACCAACTGCGATCACCTCAATAACCACTTTGTAGGAATTACTGCCATGCTTTGAGGCCTTTGGATTCTTGATTATATCCGTGTTGCACGCTTTGAGGAAAACAAAATTTCTGTTGTTGGAGGTCTCCGCAAGTGTCCCGAGCTGAGACGAAATGAGGAAGCAAGATTTGGATTCGTCCACATAGAAGGAAGCTATGCAAGAACAATTTTTTAAACAGTGGTCTGAACATTTTTCCCTTGTAGGCATATTAAGAGGAACTGCATACCGGTTACGATAGTATTCCATTCCTGCAAGAGAAAACATCTGCCAGCTTCCATTAAAGTTGGTGCAGCTGGGTATCTCAGATAATTGACAGCCTGATCCATTGAAATTGGATTCACTTCCTATGTGATGTGTACCATTGTTGGCACATTTACATCGTTGATTCTCTTGAGAGCAAACCCCGTAGTTGCCACAAGAGCCTGGCAATTGGCATTTACTCATCGCTTCAGACAACAGTTGGAAGTGCTCTGCAAGCCTAGCTGCATATCCTCTCAAATTTCCATCGTAAGCCAGTCTTATGTAGACGGCATCGGAAGATGAACTCAGCTCAATGGCACGAGAGGGGTAATAATACAGAGAAAAAGATGAATTATCGCAAATATTGGATGCACTAGTGCTAATTGTAGAATGTAGAAACTTCAAACCGAGACTTGAATCGGGCCATGAAATAGACACATTGAAGGAAATGCCTAAGCAATTTTGGTCGAGAGCGAGCGCTTGTAGACATTCCACATCCAGTAAAGCTCAGAGAACACAGGATCAGATCCCCTGACGTAGAGTCCTAAACCCTCGGGCCTCACTTGCAGGCTATATATACCCTGTGACAGATTATAAGGTGACGATCGGCTAACGAGTGCTTCCCCTAGACGAAGGAATTGGCCAAGCAGAAGCGTATCAGTGGGATTATCATTGCTTTGCCAGATAGTGGAGTTCTCCTTGCCGAGAATTTGGGGCAAACCGCCACTGAATAGTCTCATCCCTGTAACACCCTTACGGCCCATGTTCGTCGACCATATGATTCTCCTACGGCCAGAAGACGATGATCGGCCATTAATGGAGTCAGAGAGCACTAGATTCCCATCAGACTGTAGCTCCAGAATCCCGTTCTGTGAGACGGGTGTATCTCCGTTGGTAGCCCACACAACCTCACCATTTTTCTGCATAGTCGATCCACACAACACAATGGATAGAACATACTCGTTCTCTCTCGTTTCAACAAAGCTCAAGAAGGACCAGGATTTCATCCCGGAAGCATTGCTCGGATGAACAATATGGGTGATAAGGATTGCAGGGGTGTTGTCTTCGTTATCGAGAACCACGGAAGCTACAGTCATAGTCACGTCGGAAATAGACCAAGTTGTGTTGATGGTGAGGAATCCATCAAAGTTCTGGGCATTTGCGGCCCAGTGAGTCAGAATGAACATAAACGAGACAGTGCAGATTAAGCTGTAACAGAACCTGTATCCTTCCGTCATGATCTGTATAGCAACTCAACAGTCCGAAAAAGTAGCAAAAGCACCGATGATCCACTGCAACAGCGCCAATATGTAAAGGAGAGCTGTTACAAGAGATCCATCTCAAATTAATTACTTAAATTTAAAAATCCTACAATTACCTAGTCAAGCTGGCCACAGTTGACTCTTAAATTGAAGTGTACGATTCCCAAACGTTTTGGCAAACACATGAGTTAACAGGTGTTAGCTTAGCTAGGTTTGGCTTTTGAAATACATGAGATGCCAACAAGTGCAAGATACGAAGGCCGATATGAAATGTGGATGATAAAAAGAGCATTGACTTCATTTTGCGGTGTTGCACGGTGGCAACGTGGCTGGATAGAGTCCATACTTCGAATGAGTTTGAATATTATTCTCAAGTTCATACCAAGCAGTTGATATGTTTGTCCGTATTATTAATTAAAAAGATGTGGAAATTAATTCACATATATCGATTATTTTTAATAATTTTATGTTCTTAATTAAAAAATATTAGTAAAATTATAGTATCAAAAGTGATATATCTACATCTAAAAAAATGTGTAATGGTCTCAATTGACATATACCTCTCTCCTATTGGTAGTGACAAAAGCTCTCCTAACAAAGACAAGTAAACTCATTTTGGATCTTTAATTTCAAGGACTTACTTAATAACTAATTAATTGATATACAAATAGAAATATAAACAATGACAGTTACAAGAAGTAACAAGTAATGCAACAACCTAGAAACAACAAGTAATCTGGCATAGAAATATAAGTACCATGGCAACAAGTAATACATTGTTTCAAGTTTGAATGTTTCATAATTTCTTTAACTTTTAGCTTTAAACTATATACAATATCACAATAAAATATTTCTAAGAGGCAGGTATAAGCAGCCTTGCTGCTATTTCACTTGTTTATATAGTTTTGATTTTAAATGTTTAGTGTTTTAGATTTAAATTTGGTTTATGTGTAGTAGTTATTAGTTGTTAAAGTATTTTTAATTTTAGGCTTTAATAAAGTTTGAAGTAAGTATGAAGTTTTTTAGAAAGCTTTGTTTATCGCTTTTTGTTTCTGTTTTTTAGGATTTCGACGACTGGTTTGTAGGAGTCATTTAGTTTTAGGCCATCGTCTTGGTTTAAGTTATTAGTGTGTTTTTTGATTTCGAGGGATTCCCTTATTTTCCATTTGAAATGGTGAGGGACGGTTGTGAGTACTTCCGCTTGTTCGAGACACATTTGGTGCTAGGTATCGTATGAGTGTTGTGTGACAGCAGAGTTCTTAACCTTGTAGTGGTTTATGTCAGCACCATGTTCTTTTAAGCATGTCTTGATCGAACAACCCACCTCGCCGATGTAGACCTTATTGCATGAGCAGGGTATGGAGTAGACTCCTTGGAGTAGTTTTTTTTTCTAGCGATTTTGTTGGTGGTGCCATGGATGTAAGAGAGGATTGCTAAGTGTGTGTCATTGTTATTGTTTTCTTTTTCTTTTTTCATATTGTTGTTGCGTTCTTTTCTGTCGGCTTTTTTTATGGTTTCTTTGATTTGTTTGTCATTGTAACCGTTGTTTATGAAGGCTTTTGTTAGATGGTCTAGTTCTCGTTTTAAGTGGTCTTTGTCAGTAAGAGTTTTTTCTTTGTCTATTCATCTAGGGACGACTTTTTTATGGTTGTGGTAACCAATTTCATGATTTTTTTCATGGGTTCTTTTTTTACCTTCCCATAGCTTCCACATGCCAAATGCTCATCCATTTTTCTGTCATATTCCTCCCTATTCATTACAACTGTTATGTTTCCCTTGTCGGCTTTGAGATAATGATGTCTTTCCTCCTCCTCGGCATTTTCATGGCATTGTTTTCCTCTCTGGTTATATTCATTTTCGGTGGTTTGGTGTTTTTTAGGATAATGGCGCACTCCTGTCTAATGTTTTTTGCGCTATTGTATGGTAGGTTTCTTATGGTGTTCTCTATGTTGCATACTAGTTCTTCCAGCAGGATTCATTAGGGAGCGACGAAAAAATTCAATCTTTTCTCCAGCAAGTGTCCCTTTCCCTCATCGAGCTCTACGCCAGCCAGGTTCACCACCAAAAATTTCACTGGTGTAGTCGCAGTCATCTTCTATTCGCTCATTAATTTGCTAAATTTTTTATCTTGTTTATTTCTGGCGTGCTGGTAGGTTGTCTCTGCATTGATCGATGTACTTGGTTCCATGCTAAGCTAGAAATCAACGTGTAGTATTTTGGAAAGCGTGAGGTGGGTGTGGTAGGTTTGGCGTGATACGTACTCTATCTCTTTTCTAGTTCATTTTATCTCACTGCGAACTATCAAGAAGCTTAATTCGGAGAAAGCATGAGGGTGTTTTGTTTTCAGGTGGTGTTTTATGTTTGCGAATCATGGGATTATCCTGTTGTCTCTGCAATTTTTGAAAAAGGTTAAATCTGTTGATCTGTGAGCTATTTTCTTCTGTGACTTCTCAAAGAGGCGGATCATATGAAGAGTATCCTTTCCATGGAGGGTTACAATTTCTTTCTTCTTTGTTCCACAGTTTTGTTTTTTCTAAATGTGAGGATTCTGTGGTATTAGTTTCTTCTTCTCGACGGTTTCAAACCTTTAAAACAGTCTATCATCATGAGTTCTCAGGAGAGGCTTCTTAAGAAGTCTTCACAGAGGTAAGCTCGATTTCTTTGTTTTATTAGTATTTAGTGTTTTTTAGGGTTTTGGTCGCTGGTTCTTAATTTTCTTTGTTTTCATATTAAAATTTTTTGATATTTGTTTTGTATAAATGTTAATGTTTTAATACTTTATTATTTAGTTTTAAAATTAAATTATGAAAAATACAATAAATTAATTAATTCAATTAATCAAAATACAATGAATTAATTAATCATCAAAATTTTGGTTTAAATGTTTATTATTATTTTTATGTTAATTATTGTTTTAGTTTTTATTTTAATTTTATTCTTGTTAGTTTAAATGTCTAGTTAATTTTAATATCGTTTAAAGTATAATTGACTTTAGTTTTGATTTAAAAGTTAATTTTGGTTTAGTTTAAATTTTATTAAATTATTGTTTTAGATTGAATTAAAAGTTTAGTATTTTAGGTTTGATTATGGTTTTAGTGTAGTAGTTGTTAGTTATTATTATTGGTTTAAATATTTAGTTTTGAATTTTTATTAATGTTCTATGTATTAATTTTTTAAAATTATTATAGTTTAGTTTAATGTAGCTTAGTTTTAGAAGTTTAAGTATTAATTTTGATATTATTATAGTTTAGTTTAATATAGTTTAGATTTTAAATTAAATTGATTTTAATATAGTTTAGTTTATTTTGATTAATTACTTTATTGTTTTTTTATATAGTTTTGATTTTAAATGTTTAGTGTTTCAGATTTAAATTTGGTTTATGTATAGTAGTTTTTAGTTGTTAAAGTAATTTTAATTTTAGGATTTTAATAAAGTTTGAAGTAAGTATGAAGTTTCTGAGAAAGTTTTGTTTATCGGTTTTTGTTTCTATTTTTGAGTATTTCGATGATTGGTTTCCAGGAGTCATTTAGTTTTAGGCCATTGTCTCGGTTTAAGTTATTAGGGTATTTTTTGATTTTGAGGGATTTCCTTATTTTCTGTTTGAAATGGTGAGGAACTACTGCGAGTACTTTTGCTTGTTCGAGACACTTTGGTGCTTGGGATCGTACAAGTGTTATGCGAAAAAATAGTTCTCAACCCTGCACTTGTTTATGTCAACACCGTGTTCTTTCAAGTGTGTCTTGATCGAATGACCCGTCTCGTTTATGTAGACCTTATCGCATGACCCGTGTCTTGATCGAACGAACCATGTTCTTGTATAGTGTCATATTCAATTCAATTGTCCTCACCATTTATATTTAAAATTGTAGAATCTAAAATTCCAAGCATTGGTGCTCTTCTCTTTGTAATTGAAATTAAATTAATATAACTAGTATAGAAATATTAAAAAATATAAAACTATAGATAAATGAAAAAAACATGTTTTCCCTATCTTACTGTAACGACCTCCCGTTAGGACAACACATAATTTTTATTTTTTATCGTTAATTATAAATCAAATTGTAAAAATAATGCATATCAACAATTGCATTATGTTCCCTATTGGCTTAATTTAACGCATGCATATATATAGAAAGTCTCACACACCACTGAGGATTAGTTCATAAATATTATATAATGAGCTTCATACATTTCTTTTCGCTTTCAATCCTTAATATATACCAACTTGCACCCAATCCCTTTCGATTTACTGTATAGCAATGTAATGCTTAGTTTCCTTTCCTTTACTATCACTATACGAGGTACATTTAATTATTTTGGACATAAAAGTAATTATGTAATGTTGGCCCTAGGAAAATATAGGCATATTTCAGACAAAATTCTGCTCGAGAATATGAATATTCTGGTTGCATGAAAGAAGAGCTCGTGATGGAAGACAAGATGAGACAAGAGTAGAAAATGATGGAAGAGCCAGTGACAGAAGAGAATTTTTGACAATAGAAACCACAACAAAAGGAACCACGACAGAAGAATAGTACATCGGTTGCAGAGGATAGCCCGATTGATCGTGGGTAAGAAGGCAGTTAGAATAACACATGCTTTGGGAATAAAGCATCTTTGTACTTTTGGGCCGATAGTGCCTACTAACAGTGTAAATGTACGAGAATAAGAATGAAAACTTGTTGGAGAATAGAATAAAGATTTGATTATGAAATGTAAGAGCTTATAAAAGAGAGAACCTAAGCTATGTGTGGGTTGGTCCCTCTTTCCTGTTCTAGTTGTTGAAAAGTCATAGAATTGTAGATATATAGAGTTTTAGAGAAAAGAGTTAATCCAAGATGTGTGTAGATTGACAGTAGAGCGAAGGAGAGGAATATTCAGAGATCAAATACTAGAGAGCATGAGAGGAGAGAATTATGTATAGATTGTAGAGAATATGTAGAAAATATTCTGCAATCTGAGTGTGTAGATGAAAGGTTTCATATATTTCTCATGCCAGATGAAGAGCTCCTTTGTGGTTTTTCTCAAATGGGTTTCCATGTTAAATGTTGTCTCTATGTGTATTTGATGAGTATGATTATGTCAAATGAATGTATGTTGTGAATAAGTAGGTCTAAATAGATTGACTAGCATTTTTTTATTAATGATTTCTTAAATGCATGTGTCGCACTGTTGATAGATAGAATATGTGCTAAATCTTTATATTACTGTCGTAATATCTATCGACAAAAAATTAGAGTAATATATTCAATGAAGAAAATAAGAATAAAAAATAAAACCCCCAACATTGGTCAATCAAGTTGGTAATGTGCCATGGGAGAGAAATCCCCACCCAACTGCAAAAACCTAGTTCTCACAGTTACCCATAGAGATATATCGAGTGAGACCGTGTTTGCATCGTAGGTGCTGTCGACTGATCCCCGCTATATCAGGTCGATATATTGGGCTTTGTTGATGGAAAAACAAGGGTCTCAACCTGGGTCAAAGGGATGAAATGAAAACAAATGGTTTTGTTGCAAGGACTATGAATAATTTTGGTGGGATATTTTTGGGGACTCAACGAAGCCAAAAATTCAAGATTGGGTAGAGTTTAAAGCATTAGAGTTTGCATGAGAATAAAGTGAGGGATATTAGCTGAACCCAAAAAAGTGGTTAGAGTAGTACATTTATACGAAAATTCATGAGATATTCTTCTGTGAGTTTCCTAGTTTGTTGTATGAGTGGTTGTTGAAGCTAGCAACCCAATGAAAAAAAATCAAGAGAAACAACTAACAATGTGGAATCCATAGTTGATTCAGCGGCTGAAGACTATTAGAAACCCTATATATAGGGTTTTTAATTTTTGGGTAGGAATTATTTTAGAAAGATACATCACTTACTTTACCATCGACATAATAACATCCTATAGTGAGGTAGAAAGAAAAATTTTCCAAGGACCTAGAGGAAGATACCTAACATCTTTAAGAGATTGGATACAGATTCTTGTATGTGAGAAAGGGATCCTTAGAATGGATTCCAACATGTAAATAATTTTGTGTGGAGAATTGGGATATGTTGCAAGAAAAGTGTGAGAAAAATGGAGAAAAGTAAGCTCAGATGTTCCCTAGTTATTGCAGGACTAAAATATAAGGTGGATGTCTAAGAAGTGGAAGAATATTTCGGCCAAGAAAGAGGAGAAGGGATGTGACTAGAAAAGGAAATATTAAATTGAGCACATAGATCTGTGGACCAACACACAACTCACAAGATAGATCATACAATTTACTTAGCAATTGAAAAATGAAACAGTGAAAAAATGCTTGCAACTGTGAATGCTTTCATTAATGAAAATTAATTAGATAATTAATTACAATGAAGTACAATAGATAAATAGCCACAAGCAATTCGAATCCATGTGAGGAATTCGAATTGGCTGGACTCTACTTGACTGAATGGTTAACTGACCTTGTCTAAATCATTATCGGAGTTCATCGGAGTTCAAAATCCAAACTCAAGTGTCTAATTTTGTGTTAACTAGTCTAACTGACTGAGGTAGGTGTGTAAATGCGCCTCACCTACATGCAGCCATGCAATCCTAGTGCTAACTGAATAGAACTGAATGTAGGGAACTACAACTGAATGTAACTGACTCCTAACTTATCTTGACTAATCACCAAATGAACTAAACTAATGGAGGTTGGTACTGGCACTTCTAGTGGCTCCTAATTTGTAGGGATTGATCTAGGAGGATCCTAAACTGATGCATGCAAGTGAAATCAGTGGTAGTTGGCCTCAATTATTATTCCCCACACTTTATTAATTGGTACATGTGCCCCAATTAGGCCAAGTGGACCCAATGGTTCTAGTGACTAAAAATAGACTAAAAGGAATCCTGATTTATAAATGACTCCTAATTTAGACATAAATGACCAAATTGGGCAAAGGAGGATTATAATCCTAACACCCCCCTGAATGCTAACTTGGAAAATATGTGGGCCCTAGTAACTAATACAATAGGTCACCCATTACAACAAGTAAAGTAAAGTAACTGCTCAAAACAAGGAGCTGGGGAAAAAACCACATGGGAAAAAGTCCCACCCTCTAACTAAGTAGATAGAATCAGGATTCAAGTTTGAAAAAATTGAAAATATGTCATTGCAATCTCTGTGATGTAGCAAAGCAGCATGCATGATGTTTTGTGCATAGGTATCCTGGGGTCTAGCATGTAGACTTCTCCATCTTCTCCCAAAATGATGATGGAAGGAAGGAGGAATGTAACCTTTACCTCTTCCTGGATGAAGAGGTGTATGATCCACTCTATTCTTATGAATGCAATGAGACTAAGCCCTTACCATGTATCTTCTTACAGGGAGTCTATTACATCTCTCTGAAGGAGGTAAGATTGCATGACATAGCGCAAGGTTCTTAGTCTTCTGAGTGTCAGATGGATTTCCAGTCATCTTCCTAGCTTGTAGTTTGGAACTAGGGACTAGATCAGGATCTAAATCACCCTGAATATCAATCTCATAAATTGATACAACTGGATCTGCAATACTAATGGAAACTACAAAAGAAGTAGATGAAATGTTTTTACCTTCCCTTACAAGTGGCTGTGAAGTGGCTGCTAAGAATGCACGGGTTTTGAAAATGACATGAAGTGTGAGAAATCATATACCTTGGAGGTGTGATTTGCAGCACCCTTCACTATGATGTTCCCGATAGAGATATATGTGATCTCCACTGAGCCAGGACCAACTATCACTCGCTTTAGAGAGCCAGTATGAGTCATCTAGTATACAGATAACAGATTTGCAGCTAGGGAGGACACATAAAGCACATATTTGAACTTTCCATGTTCAAGCTTGATAGAACCCTTCCCTTTGGCTTGAACTTTACTTTTATTTCCCATTTGAATACTAGGACCATCAAAATACTGCAATGAAGAAAATGATTCTTTGGATGCAACCATATGATTGGAAGCTCCAGAATCAATGAGGAAGGCATGTGCTATTGAGCAACTAGCCTTCAGTGCATGTCATGTCTCTTCATGTTCTTCATATTCTTCTCTATGGTCAGCCTTCCTTGCACTAGCAGGTATAGTAATGTTATGTTTCTTTAGAAGAAGAGCCATCTCATCAATTTTTTTTCTCATACAAGTGCTTTCTGTATGAAATCCCCTTCCACAATAAGAACAAAGTGTCTTTCCTTTTCCATTCTTCTTGATTCTCTTTGAACCTGAAGACTCATTTGACTGCTCTTTCTCTACATGAGACTCATCCTTTTTCTTCCATTTATCATTCACTACCTTAGGTCCTCCAACAACAAGTGCTTGATCTTTGGAAGATCGAATGATCCCAATTTGAATCAACTTGTCATGCTCCTAAGTGAGAGATTCAATGATGGATCTTAGAGTAGGAATCCTCCAATTTGGAGTAGTGAGCTTCACTGAATGAAATGTTGATACAAATACTGAATAGTCTGCACCAAGTTTTGAGAGAATGGAAAGGATGAGTTGATCATCCTCCTTCTCAACCTTGCACAACTTCAACTGGAACACTAGATTCTTGAATTTGGTGAAGAATTCATTTAGTGTTTCGAAATTTGATGGATGAAGAGAAATCAACTCATTATCGAGCTCATAGATCCTCAGATCATCCAGCTTGTCAAGTAAGGAAGCAAGCTTATCCCAAACATACTTTGAGTCTTCAATCCATTGATGTGGAAGAGAATATCTTGAGATATTGAGAGGCACAAGAATCCATATGCTTCATCAATCCTATTCCAGTACTTTTCTTTGTCAACATAATTAGTTGGCTCTATCTCTATCTCCATTGTGAGTCTGAAGAGTCTTTCATAGCATAGATGCATCTCCATGTCCTCCTTCCACTGGTGGTAGTCGAAAGGAGTGAGAAGCTCCATTGGAGGAGTCATTTAGAATGCAAAGAAGAGGACTGAGCTACTATAGTGAATGCAGTGAAGGAGACTGAGCTACTTGTAGTGAATTCAATGAAGGAGACTAATAAACCCATAAATGACACAATGAAATAGACAAAATAAGGTCGACAGCCTGCACTTCCATAATTTCCTTCACACCCATCATAGTTGATCAAGCAATATTGATCAACAATTCCTTAACTTGGGATATTAAGTGGTAAATTCTCCACTTGTGGTGCAGTACTGGAAGGAGAAATGTTTCTAAAAAAATGATCCAAGTATGAATCTGTAGTAGGAGAAGTGCCTTGTCCTGCCAAGGCTCTGATACCATATTAAATTGAGCACATAGATATGTGGACCAACACACAACTCACAAGATAGATCATATAATTTACTCAACAATTGAAGAATGAAACAATGCAAAAATGCTTGCAACTTTTAATGCTTTCATTAATCAAAAGTAATTAGATAATTAATTACAATGAAGTACAATGGCTAAATAGCCACATGCAATTCGAATCCATGTGAGGAAATTTGAATTGGTTGGACTCTACTTAACTGAATGGTTAACTGGCCTTGTCTAAATCATTATCGGAGTTCATTGGAGTTCAAAATCCAAACTCAAGTGTCTAATTATTGTTAACTAGTCTAACTGGCTGAGGTAGGTGAGTAAATGCACCTCAGCTGCAAGCAACCATGCAATCCTAGTGCTAACTGAATAGAACTAAATGTAGGGAACTAGTACTGAATGTAACTGACTCCTAACTGATCTTGACTAGTCACCAACTTAACTCAACTAATGGAGGTTGGTATTGGCACTCCCAATGGCTCCTAATTTGTGGGGATTGATCTAGGAGGCTCCTAAACTTATGCATGCAAGTGAAATTAGTGGAATTTGGCCTCAATTAGTGTTCCCCACAGTTTAGTAATTGGTACATGTGCCCCAATTAGGCGAAGTGGACCTAATGGTGCTAGTGACTAAAAATAGACTTAAAGGACTCTTGATTTAGACATGACTCCTGATTTAGACATAAATGACCAAATTGGACAAGGGAGGATTATAATCCTAACAGGAAGTTGCAGTACGACCATATGAGAAGACTATGATTTGATGTCACACTTTGATAGAGGGTCTTGCGATGAGGAAGAGGATTAACACCCTATATCTGAAAGAGAGGAAGAAGAAGAATCCGAGATCCAGAGTATGAGTACAACACACCCACGACCCTGCATACGTATCTGGAGGTAAGGTCCAGAAACTCATCTCCTAGTGGGTTTTTCAATACAAGTAATAATAATTAGGGGAATAGAGGACAATGGAGTCCCACTAGAAAACAAAATTCTCCAACAGTACTAAGGACTAATATAATGTATGGCAATGATATTAATTTGCCGATATTCAATGGAAATGGGTTAGAATACCCAAAACAACAATGGTTTCTATGTGAAGTTGTGTGGACCATGCAATATGTCCAATATGAGGCCATAAAGAAGGATCAAATGATCACAAACCTTAGGGGTTGTGCATTGGATTGGTATATGAATTTATGTTTGGTTCCAAGAGGAGGCGGATAGAAAACACTCGACCAAATTCCAGCAGGACTAATAGATGAATTCAAAAATCCCAAATTTGAGTCGCAGTGTATTACAAATATTAAAGAGATTAATAAATTATCAACGTAGTCTTTGTGGGAATTCGACTAGAGATTTGAGAAACTAACAGCTAAAGTAATCTTCCAGATATCAGATGTACAACACAAACAATGGTTCATTGTAGCATTGTTACCGCACATTTGAATTCCCTTGATGCAACAAAATATTGTGTTGTAGACTAAATATTTGGAGTTGGCCATGAATCTAGAATACTCACCTATAGAGGAGACTAGTGAAGGTATGATACAAATTCAGTCGCATCTAGACAACCTTATGCTACAATTTCAAGACATTAAAAAAGGGAAAGAGATCCAAGAGGAAATGTGGTGTACCATATGAAGAACGAACGAACACCATAAGGATAATTTCGTGTCACTCATGAATTATGTCACATAGGGAGCATCAAATGCAATAAATACACAATGGATTCCTTGGTGTAGAATATGTGATACTAGAGGCCATCGATCGGAAGAGTGTTTGCACTTGATTGTAAGTGCATCGTCTAGTTTATATTGTAACTTTTGCAAATTAGTAGGCCATGATGAGAAGGACTGCAAATCATTTCAATTATTTCAAGATAAAACCTTGGACGCCTATTTAATGAAGAACTAAGAGCAAATGAAAGTTGAGAAGAATAAAGGTCAATAACCACAATCTTAGTATCCTCATCCATAGTACCCACATAATTAGTACCCAGATCAATAATACCCTCAACCCAGCGGGGGTGGAAATTTTAGAGGCCGAGGACAAGGAGGAGTATTTGGTCATAAAAGAGGCCAAATTATATGTTATAATTGTGGGAAAGAAGGAAATTTTTCCAAGGACTGTTAGATTCCTACAAAGACATGTTTGTATTGCAAAGGTTTTGATCATAATGTCAAACAATGTCCAAAGTTGACTATGAAGTGGTAGGAAATAAATGTGAGAAATACAAACCCTCTGTAGAATCCCAACCCAAACCCCAATCAAAATATCCAAAATATCTCTGTTGAGCCGAGGGAACCACATATAGCTATTGTAACAAGAGGAGGTGCTACGAATGGAGCAGACCAAGAAGCACAACATGGACAATTGTTGGTGCGACTATTAACACAAAATAAAGTGTTGTTCAACATCTAAAAATAAAAGGAAGTATTCTTGGGCATGTGAGCATAATTCATCGACAAGAATCGAGCGTCAACATCTGATGCTACACTACCTGGAAGACCAATAATGGAGATGCCTAAAATATTTTACTAGCTGTTCTAAAAGCAATGGACAAGAAATATTAGTAAGATTAAATAGTTTTTTAAAATTTTCTTATCGCTAATACAAGATAAATATGTTGTCACAAAATTGACATCTCTAATAGAAGAACCTCTAGAAGAGGTGCGTCCAGACATAAGAGTTAACGATGTGGGAAAAAGGTTAAAGACTAGTCACGAGTTGATGATGACTACCCATATAGGAGACTATGATATTGACTATATTATTCTAGACTTAATCTTTGATGTCAACATTCTAACAAGACAAAAATTGGAAATCATGGGGAAACCACAACTTGAGTGGTTTATTGTCTAGCTTCTATTATCAAATCAGTCGACAGTCCTATTTATCAGTTGACTGACTCAAGTTCCTGTCGAGGTGGAAGGCCTAAGAACGTATGCTGACTTTGAATTAATTGACACTATCAATGACACAAATCTGTGTCCTTCACTTTTGGGAATCAAGTAGGCAATTGATAATCAAACCAACATCAATTTTAAGAAAAGAATCTTAACATTTGAATATTCAGAGCTAAAGGTGTTCGCACCAATTGATCCGCTAGAAGGTCAGAGATATATCGAGCTAGTAAATAGTGAAGGACAAGGTGATTATATGGACCATATCTATAACATCACTTCTTCAAGGGATGATTATGTGAATCCAATGATTGACAAAAATATTAGCTGGAGGAGTATTAGTTCTTGCACATCAGATTTTGGTGAAGCATTGGAAAACTGGAAGAATCAAATGCATGAAGTATCCATGAGAACGTGCGCAAAAATTACACGATCTATGCGACGGGTAGGAATCAAGGTAAGTGATCTACCCACATATGAAGGTTTACCTAACCTTTCATATTTCTGATATAATATGAAGAAAAAGTCACATAACCTCATCGCTTGTCCACCATGGACTTTGCATTGAAAGCTACACCTGACAAATGGTGATTAACACATAAAGAATCTATCTCAGAATGGCCACAATGTCAACATTGATGGAGATATGATTCAGAGAAGACGTCATCTATACCGGTTGAAAGTATACATGATTGACCAATCATGTCGAGAATATTGAGTATTGTCATGCGACATGGGAGGCATGTCCTCAACACGAATGGGTCCATCAGTTCATACACACATTATACATGATACCAAGGAACTGGTAAACATTAGTTGAGCTAAGACATTACTGATGATCATCCTTCAATTAATGCTACATTATCGATGATCATCCTTCATACACACATTACCGATGATCATCCTTAATTGATGCTACATTGAAATTAATCAAGAAAAATCTATTTTAATATATCCCTGTCGCATTGACAAACTTGAATCAGATCAGTGCGACAATCCAACACTGGATGGAGTGCTATAATGTGATGGGAGAGCTTGAAGATGATGACCCACTCAATGTAAACATTCCGGAATCTGAAGGTATGCGTGCAGTGGAAGGATTTGGTATTTCTAGTGAACAGTTTCTAAATCCCCTAAAAGTCAAGAAAGTTAACATTGGCTCCCCCGAGAATCCAAAATCTTCCAATATTGGATATACTGGGATGATGAGACTGTCGAGAAGATCAAAGACCTATTGCATGAGTTTCAGGATCTATTCCCTATGAAATTATCAGAAATGAAAAGTATTTCCATAGACCTTGGACAAATGCATATACCATTAAATATCAATACAAAACTTGTCAAGCAGGGACCATACCGACTAAATATGCGGTATAAAGAAAAATTCAAGACAAAATTTAACCAAATGCTTGATGCAGGTATCATAGAACCAGTTGAAGAATCTGAATGGATAAGTCCGATAGTAGTAGAAGATAAGAAGACTACTGGTGATGTACATATTTGCGTCAATCTAAGAAAATTGAACGATGCTTGTTTACATGATGCATTTCAAAAACCACTTATACTATGAAACAAGAACTTTATACTAAGATTGAGAACTATATCCATAAAAATGATGATTTTTGCATAAAAAGAACCCCCCAAATAGAAAAGTGTTGATACCAATATACATGTTTCTTTTTCGGGGTAAAAAATAGAGCCATGGCCTAAACATCCCATACTCTTGTTTACAAAAACTTTAAAATCAACCCCTAAATTGGAAAAAAAAAAAATTTCAAGAGATAAATTACAACTTTTTTGAAACTTGCATATTAAACAAAAAAAAAATTTCATAAATAATTTCACCACTCTAACCATAGAAATTCAAAGAAATTATGATGTGATTCATAAAGAAATCATAAATTAGACCATACAAGAATAAATAATTCATATAATTTTAGCCCAAAAAAGTTTAAAAATTAAATAAAAAGAAATGAAATTAAAACAAATTTTGATTTTTTTAATTAAAAAGAGAGACACTATTAAAGATACAAATTTTGAAAAAATGAAGAAATATTTTAAAAAATAAGTAAAAAACAAAACAACTTAGGTAAAAAACTAATGTTCCTAAAAAATGTTAAAAACAAAGTGTAAAGGTAATGTTTAAAAAAAAATATTGTAAAGAAAACAAAGTAATAAAAACAAAAAACAAAAAAAAATTAAATAAAATTTACACCTTACATTATAGGTAAGGGGGAGGGGGAAAGGTTGAGTGGGAGGGGGTGGTGGGATGGTGGTGGGATGGAGGAGGTGGTGTGTAAAAGGGGGTAGGGAGGGGTGTCGCTATTATCAAGGGTTGGGTGGAGGACGGGTGGAATGGTGGCGGGATGGTGGAGGTGGTGTGTAAAAGGGGGTGGGGAGGGGTGTTGCTATTCTCAAAATCACGCCACCCCTCCCTACCCTTTTTTACACTCCACCTTCATTAATGTTTGCATATTTTGTTTTTTTGTTTTGTTTTGTTTTTTTATTTTTTATTTGTTATTTTTATTGTTTAGTTTATTTTAGTTTTGTTTAGTTTTTTTGTTTTTTTTGTTTAGTTTAGTTTTATTTTATTTTATTTGTTTACTTTTTTAGTTTTTTAAAATATTTTAAAACATTAGTTTTTTTACATTATTTTTGTTTGTTGTTTTGATTTTTGATATCTTTTATATACTTTTGTCATAGGAAAAAGTAATGCCACTAATGTTTCATTTTTCAGTGATATTGAAAATATACTTCTTGCAACTTAGACAAAGATGAGACTTATGAATCTATTTTGATAAATGAAAAATAATTAAGGAAAATATAGTGAGATGTTGACTTATAATTTCATGGTTAAAAAAATAACATATGAAGAAAGGGATTTGAAGGAGTGACTGTAAAGATCTATCAAAATCCACAAACGTTGATTATTTATCTCATGGATACATTTTCAAGAAAAGCAGATTGGGTCTTAGTTTTATTCTCAGGTTCAGGTAAAATTTCTAGTATTACATATGAAAGCATATTTCAGGTTTTACTGTATTTTTTATTCTTCGTTATTCTTTTTTTTTATGTATGCTTCTTTATGCTATTTGACTAAACTAATTTTTTTAGTGTTGATGATTAGGTACTGCAATAGCATGCTTTTTACAAAAAGGAAGAAATTTCATATCCATGTATTATGATTCAATGCAATGCAATTACACCAAGCAAAGGATTAATGATATTCAAGTTCTTACAGATTAATTGCAAAAAGTTGGTTTGAAGAAAGGAGTGTTTAGTGAAACACGTGTGGCGAAGATGTCAAAAGAGCCTCATCCCCCATTAGGAGGGATGTTGGGAAATGAGAACTTTGGGAATCTTGCAGACATAGAAGACCCAATGGAAGAGGACAGTCATGTCCTTGAAGAAATCCAATATCCCTAAAATTCCAATTTCAATGAAGAATTTGGCCTGCATGATATTGTTGATTAGTTTCATGTCTTGAAGAAAATGCTAAATTCGACAACTTTTTGATAAGATATATTAGTAATGTTTTGACTTTCAGACTTTATTTTAGAAATAAATTTCTATATATTTAATGTTTTTAATATGTCATTCAAAAATATATGGTATATTTTTTCATGAATTTATGTGAATTGTCACTTTTTGGAAAATAATATGAAATAGTATCATTTGTATACAACAAATCTATGAAAAGGCATTGAAAATGGTTTTAAATGTCTTTATTTTTCGGAATTTTTACAATTTTGTCAATAAAAATGTCTTATTTTGTCCATAAAAATTTATTATTTTAAAGAAAAAAATTGCAAAATGCATACGTTTTTCATTATAACTTTCTTCTAAATGTATGTTATTTTGTTAAATTTCTAAAAAAAGCACTTGAAAATATAAATTAAAATATTTTACGACAAAGATGAATGCAAGACCCAAAAAAATGCCTCAAAATGAAAATGTGTGATATGAGTATCCACCCTTTTTGAAACGGAGGTAAAAATAACTACTAAAATTAAAAAAGAGAAAAACGGGAACTGTGTCAAGTTCCTATTTCATAGTATAAGTGGTTCCAACTCCATTTACGGATGAGGTATTAGAAAGTGCTGGGGGTCAAGAAGATTATTTATTCACTAATTGGTTCTCATACTGCCATCAAATTAGAATCACATAGGAAGATCGCCACAAGAAAACCTTTGCGACAGAGTGGGCTTGTTTCCAATACAAAGTAATTCCCTTTGGAATCAAGAATGCTCATTCTGTATTTTCTAGGATAGTAGTGGCCTCCTTCAAAGAATTTATTCATAATTTTCTTGAGGTCTACTTCAACGATTGGACAATATTTGGGCTCATTAATGGTCATATTGAGAGCCTCATAATGATGCTGGAATGATGTCGCCAATGTGAGATATCACCGAACTTAAAGAAATGTATCTTTTGTGCCCCTTTTGGAATTTGGTTCAGCCATGTAGTTTGTCATGATTGTATCTTGGTCGACACTACTAAAATTGTGATTGTTGTTGACCTGCCACCACCTACCACAATGAAGCAAATGAGAACAACATTGGAACATACAAGATAATATCAAAAATTTATCAAGGGATAAGTAGAGGTGACTATTCTAATAGAGAATTTATTAAAGCAGGATGTTAAGTTCCAATGGAGCGAAAAATTACAAGAGAGTCTGGATACTTTAAAGAACAAGATTTTTACAATGCCCATACTTTTATTTCCATATTGGAAGGAGGAGTTTCATGTACATCTCGATGTGTTGTCTGCCGTGCTTGGCGTGGTACTAGAACAACCTCACAAAGGGTCAATTGATCATCCTATTGCTTTTGGTAGAAAAAAATTATCAATGGTAAAGAAGGACTAGCTATGGTATACACTATGCAAACATTTTGACACTACTTTCTGGGTGGACATTTCAAAATGTACATAGATCATTCAGCGTTGAAATACCTGGTCAATAAACCAGTGTTAGGGGGGTATTTGTCGGTGGATTTTTCTTTTTCAGGAATTTGACTTTCAAGTCACTGTTAAATCAGGTCGACTGAATTCAGAACCAGACCATCTTTTGAGGATTGAGAGTGGTGAAGAACCTAGTAAAATTGATGATAGTCTCTTTGATGCACAATTATTTGTGATAAACAATGTTTGATGATCACTATAGATCCATCATACAATTTTTGAGTATGGGATATGAATCAATTAAATTTACTACTGCAGAAAATAAATAGATAGTTGTGTGGGATGCATATTTCCAGTTGATTGCTGGATAATTATATAAAATGGGCCGCTGATGATATTATTCGTTGCTGCATCTTGGACCACAAGCGACCAATGATATTGAAAAAAGAGCATGCTAGTGTCATAGGAGGCCATTATGATGTAAAAGATACAGTGTGAAAGATATTGCAACTAGGATTGTGGTGGCCCACCATGCATGCAGATGCTCGAGAATACTGTCGCAACTATGATATCTATTAGAGAACCAAAAAGTTGTCAAGACGAGATGAAATGCCACTACTACCTAAAATAACTTTGCAGGAATTATAAAAATGAGCTGTTGATTTTTTGGGACCTATTAGTCCAACAGGGAAGCAAACATGTACGAGATACATTATTACTACGACCGATTAATTGACCAGATGGCATGAAGCAACACTAATGAAGGATTGTACTGTTGCGACTGCTACAAAATTCTTATTCGATAATGTCATGACTAGACTACTGATGCCAAAATATTTTTCTAAGTGATCAAAGTAAGCATTTTTTCACAATCCGTATGTCACAATCAAATAAATATGGTGAGGGATTAATACAGGTAACAGAAAAATAAGAGTTGTCACAAGATGAAATTGATTCACAAAAAGAATAACTGGTTGTAATTAATTTAAATACGCGAGCGATTTTGACGACGTGCTTTTCAGTCATTTCTGATATTATTGCGCAATAACTACCCCTGATGTGATATGCAAATGATGATTAGTGTGGAGGTTTCCATATGATGATTCATGCGATTAGCCCATGTGACAGAATTCACTTCCACCTTTCCCTTCATTGTTCACTTATGTGAAGGATTTACCGATTAAACAGGTAGATGATATCACCTCTATGCCCAATTTTCAGTTTCCACTCTACTCCATCCATGTGAGATATTTCCCTCTTCACTTGCAAGAGCCAAAGTGACTCTTTCCATAGAGTATGGTTATTTCCATATCGAGCACAAGCACAATTGCAGAATCTGGTGTGGCGACTGCTTCACCCACACTCATTAAGGAAGAAACTTTCAAATATGTTCCTATGAAAGTCATGGTTGCAAGAGAAATGTTAGAGTCACCATTAATTCCTCCAGTGAGGTTGATACCATACCTACCCATTTCGTCAATGAGAAAGTGATATGGTACCCACAAGAAGAAAGCACTAGCACCACCACTGTTGAAAGACAAAGAAGCAACATTTGAAATTAGAATACCGAATGATATTCCACCAAAACCACCTGATACACTGAAGATAATATTCGCCAAAATGAAAAGTATCCATTGTTAAAATCATCCATTTCAAAACGGACTCCGGGTAACGGTAAATAATGATGAGAACCTGCAACGTCACCTTCATATTTACAAGAAGATTATGATATATTTGGTGATGTTGATGAACTTTTCTCTTGTCAGTCCTAATGTTCTGAAGAAGTAAACTTTCAATCCTAAATAAGGAAATAAGCAATAGAGGCTACAAATAAAATTGAACAAGTGGAGGCACTTTGTGCCAAGGAAATCGACCAAGTTTCTTAGACGTGGGAAGAGTTGATCAACGATGAAGAGTTAGAGAAAGTCATAGGGAATTTGTGCAATGCAGAGATAGAGGTCAACCAGACGAATAATGAAATAAAGAAACTTCACTTAACAAAGAAAATGGATAAGGATTTTGAGATGAAGAAAGTACAACAACAAGTCACAGCACTGCAAACACAACAGCAGAAGCAGACTAACAGGGTCACAGAATTACAAGAAGAGGAGGAAAGAATTACGAGTATTATTCAATTTGTACACCAGAAAGTGTGACAAGAAGTAGAGTCATCATGACTTACAATGTCATAACACATTAGTTCTGACCTTGTGGAGAATTTGAATAAGACGAAAGAAGAAGTAGGGGAGGATACTATGGAGATAGTTAAAATATTACAGGATTTTCAAAGTAAGGTTGTCACAATAGACGTTTCATACTAGTGTGTCTCAGGACAAGACACATGTGAGTGTTGGGGGTCTATTAGCCCTAGGAAAATATAGGAAGAATTTGGCGATAATTCTACTCAGGAATATGAAGATTCTAGTTGCACAACAGAATATTCTGTGACAGAAGAGAAGCTATGATTAGAGAATCCATCGTTGGAAGATTCCATGACAGAAGAGAAGTTGAAAAGATAGAAGTCGCAATGAAAGGAACCATGATATAAGAAGAGTACAATAATTGAAAAGGATAGCATGTTTGATTGTGGGTAAAAATTCAATTATAATAACGCATGCTTTGGGAATAAAGAATCTTTGTATTTTTGGGTCGATAGTCCCTACTGTCAGTGTAACTAAATGCACGAGAATATGAATGACAACCTATCAGCTAACATAATCGAGTCAGTTGATTATGACATCCAATAGAGTATAAAAGAGAGAACCCAAGATATGTGGAAGTTGGTCCCTCTTGCTCTTGTTTTATTTGTTGAAGAGTCATAGATTTGTAGATTTGTAGAGAAGAGAGTCGATCTAGATTGTGTGCATACTAACAGTAGAGTGAAGGAGAGGAAACTTCATAGTGTTAGAATTTTGATGGTTATACAATATCTAATAACATTTAGCATCATAACATCATAACTATAATAAAATGATCCCTGAAAGAAATACAAGCACAACCAAACAAAAGAAAACACATATTTATCTTGGGAAACCCCCATGAAGAAGAAAACCCAACAAAACTTTCTCTATATAGAATTTAACCAAGTACAGTGTAAAACCCTAACAACAAGAATAATAGCTCCTATTCTGCAATATACTCTCTCTCTCTCTCTCTCTCTCTCTCTTGCGTAATGCTTGAGTGAAAAGTGTGTGAGAAGGAGAGAGGTTCCTCACCTATTTATATTCATCAGGTAAGTGACTCAAATAACTAACTCGGTCGACCAAGTTCTCTAATTAGGTATGACCTACGTAGGGAGACTCAAAATAACATTTATAAAATAATTTTGTGGGTACTATATCCTCGACTTACATTGAAGGTTTTACCTCATGAATTTTACATGACCAATTACATCAAGGATATCTCTAAACGAAGGAATAGCTTCTCCGAAGGAGGAATGCAATTAAATTACAACAGAATATCTTTTGAAGTTACATTTCTTTAACGCTCCATCTTAACTAGGAAGGTATTCTATATCAGCAGCAACCAGGACCACAACTGTACATGTCACTGGTGAATCTCAACATGTCATAGGAATATTTGGAACATAATCATTATCCTTCATCATCAATTGGACTCTGCATCAACATCAGTATGTGAATACTGAGGCATCTTCATCTACAACATCAGTATGTGAATACTGGACCATCTTCTGCATCATTAGTGTGTGAATACTAGATCATCTTCTGGAACATGAGCATGTGAATACTAGATAATATTCTGAAACATCAATATGCGGATACTAAATCATCTTCCTCAACATCAATATGTGAATACTGAATCATCTTCTGCAATGTCAATATGTAGATATTGAATCATCTTCTTCAACATCGGTATGTGGATACTATAACACCCCGATTTTGAACCCATTTGCATTAAAACGTATATGATGTAAATATTGTATTTAATCATGGCATGGAGCTAAATGCAAATTCCCCAACGTCAATTTAGTGTTTTATGTTTCGGCAATTTAAAATCGTTTCCGATGGTTATTGTGCTAGCCGATGGCATAGTATATTTTGGACATCATAATTAAAAGGAGAGGGCATGATTTCATAAAGAATAGGGGGGTGATATTCAAACCATTGAGCCAATGGGGAAAATCCAAATTTCAATGGGAGAACCCATAAAACTATCAACTACCCTTTTTGTCTTTTTTCACCCAATCATTTATTTCTTCCAATTAGTTGGTTGAGGACGTTATTTCCTTCGGATGGGAAAGGTATGGAGGTCAAATTCGAATTGGGAAGAAGACCCTTTTTGGGGAAATTTTTTTTTGGCTTATGGGGCAACTAAGAAACCAGAAATTAATTCCTCACCCATAAGGCATTCACATCCTTCATTTGTCCTCACACGGCTAAAGCTTGGCAAAATCTCTCCTTCATGTTTTCTGCAGTTTTCCCATTTTTCTCCATGGCTGGGAAGTTGTTCTGTGCTGTTGATTGATACAAAGGTTCACTTTTTGGGTGTTTATTGAGGCCGGGTTTGCTCCCAAAATGCCCATACGCATTTTTCTGATTTTGAGATTCATGATTTGGGTGTGAATGATGGTCATTTTTTCTTTGAAATGTCCCTAAACGTTTGGTGAAATTGATTTTGGTTCATAGGGCTAGTTTTTCCCCTTGTTTCCATTTTTTTTTGGCTCCCAGGACATTTTTGTCCATACCCAACACTTGTTCCTTGTGTTTCTGTAAATCCTTGTTTGGTATGAACTGGTGTTGCAGTTGCAACTATTTCCCAAATTTCTAAAAAAAATTGGACCCTCCTTTTGATTTTATCTGGATCAGGTTGGTTTGATTTCTTTAAAAGTTGTCTTAGAAGTCCAATGTTTTCCACTTAAAATTGACCTTTGGGAAGTCGGATGATTAGTTGACTATTTGTTTCCGCTGTTTTGGAGGTTGAATGAACTAGTATTACCGTCACCCAGCTGAAAAGTCTTTCGTTTTATTTGAACACTTAACATTTTGATTTTTTTATGATTTCGTTTATCGCTGTCGGAGGTCATTTGACGAAGGAGTTAGGCCATTAGTCCTTTATACCTCCGACATTTCAAATGGAAAAAAATGAACGTCCCGATGTTTAGTCCTGTTTCTCACCAATCAGCACTTTATCTCCTTTTTTATTTTATTTTCTCAAACCTTTATTTTGACTGTTGGTGATCTTGTTTTTATCGCAATCGAAACGAGTTTCGAGATTGGATCGGAGGGCTTGTCCTCTACGCCACTGTTGTTTCGGAAGGAAATTGATTAGAGGCTCTCTGATCGCCGACACTTTAGTGGTTAACATTTCCGATCTTCAATACATAACCTTCGCGACGTTAGTGGAAACACATAGTGCTTAAAGCTTTCAATCGCCGATGGTTTTATGATCCACGAAACCCGCAGTTGGTTTATTGCCCACCGTTATGGTTTCCTATATAACTATCCACCCAAAGAATAGTTTTTTCCTCGCCAATGCTGTAGTGGTTAACGGTTCCGATCGCCGATACAATCACCACGATAATAGTCGTTGGCATCGCCGACACTGCAGCGATGTTAAGGTTTAAAGCTTTGATACTTAGCATTAAGAGTCTCCAATGCCGACTGACTTAATAGTTTCACGGAACTCGTAGTCTGTCTGTAGCCTGCCATTGCGGCTGTTAATTGAAATATCCTCCCGATATTTAGAGCTGCTGACCGCCGATAGGCTTTTTTCTTTTTTCTTTTTTTCTGTCGTCTTTTTCACCAAGGGATTATATACGTGGGGAACATTTTTTTTTGAAACCAACATTTTTTCTCCAGTCCTCATTTTTGTATGCGTTTTGGTCCAGATAGGGTTTTTTCCATGATGAGGAGCACATTACAGAGTCTAGTGTAGCGGCAATGTTGTTCATGAGGATTCTGTTCTATTAGGGTTGTGATTTTGATTACAGACAGTGGACTCAGAGGGTTTTAAGACACAAACTTGCAGTATTTTCTTTGCCTTGTCGTTTTTCTTTTCCTGCATTAATACTCTGTATAGTTTATTTTTACAGAATGCATATGGAGGAGGTAAATAGCTTGATACATTTTTTGTTATTTTGGTAAAATTTTAATGGCCTAAGAACATGTTATGTTTATGACAGAGAGTTGGCTGAAGAATGAAGAAGAAGGAAGAGAAAGAGAAATGAAGAAGCAGCAAGTAAGGAAGAGATAAAGAAACGAAAAGAATAAAGTGAAGGTCTGAGATTAATAGGATCTCAAAAAAGATCAGCAGATTACTGAGCAGATCGATAGCAGTAGAGGTCCAGGCTTGGAAAAATTTCATCAACGACCAAGCTGGTCCCTCTTCATAAAGTGCTCTTAAATTTTAATTTAAAATGTAACATATTGTATAAATTATAAGCACATACTACAAGACAAAATTTTGGAACTGAAAGGTTGAGGAAGCCCAAAGGTCATCAAGGGGCAGCCCAAAGGTTTTGCTTTTTTATATAAATAAAGGAGAGTTTAGATGTAGACGGGTGGGGGGAATGTTTATTGGGGGGACTTCTTTCGCAGGCCATTTGTGAGAGTATATTGTAAGAAGAACTACTTCCTTTTACAATAAAGAATTACAAGTTTCTGCTGAAGAAAGTTTGGTGGAATGTTTCAAATGCTTTGCTATGGATCAGTTGAATGTGAACTAATTCATTTTCAGCTTATGTCCATTAACTGTGAGATCGTTCTAACTCATTGAATCTATGTTCATGTTATGAATGCACTCTAGTTTATTCTGTGAAATTCTCACTGTGAGTAATGAAGGTTGTCGTAAACAATAAGCTATCTTGTTGTTCATATTTCTATTAATGTTTATGTGTTTTGAAATAAGTAACAACTATCTGTAATTTTTCTTAATGCATGCGCAGAAATCACTACATTATTTGAACTCGAAATCTGAGGACAGAATCCGACATCATCCAACATTTCGCACATATGTGTCAGACATCAATCAATCTACAGAATGCCGACAACAAAATATTTATATCTCCATCGATTATCCGACACTTTGGAGTCAGAATTCCGACGCTTGTAGTGGCGGTTATCCAACACTTTTGTGCCAGATAGGCGTCGGATTTCCGACTCTTGTAGTGGCGGTTATTCGACACCTCCATGTCGAATATTCAACGTCTGTGAACGAAAACCAAGTCATATATCTGACTCATAAGTGTCAGATATCCAACGGTAAGTACATATTTTTTTTATAAAAAAAAAAAGTTAAGGTTTACATGATTTTAAATTTTATGGTCCCATACTTTCAACGGTAACTATGTTCAAGGCATCGAATATCCGACGCATGTCCATTATAAATATAAATTATTTTTAACATTTCGACATGTTTGTTGTAGAAGCGATGGATGATTGCGAAAATTATTTGTTCCTTGACGGACGTTTTCAAGAATAGTTTTATTCTTCAACGGGCGGTTGTGGGAATTTTTTTTTTCATCAATAGGTAGTTTGCTGGGAATTTTTTATTCTTCAACTTCTCTCCGTTTGACAAAAACTTAATGCATGGTTGATGCGTGGAAATTTATTTTTTAATACAACTGGTCATATTCATTAACGAAGTTTATGAGAAAATGTCAAATAGATTAAATATTCTGGATCCAAACGAAGACAACTGACAATTGCTCGCTAGACTATGGGATGTAGCAAAACAAAGGGGTAATGGAAAATGTTATTTTCTGTGTACTCAATGTAGGAGATTTAAGAGGAGAAGAATATTGATCTCAACAGCCACAAAACATTGCAGGGAACATGGACATGCTGATGGGGGGAACAAATATTGTCCATTTGTAGGTTTAGCATTATAAACATTATTATATTCATTTTTTTTGGTAATTGTATGTATTTTTTTTCCATATATTAATGTATATCTATTGATGTTTCCATGTATTTATATTAAAGGAAAGACACCCTATAGCATGTCGTCCAGAGGAAGTGCTTTCAGAACAAGTTCAGGATCAGGATCATGGAGCGTGTATGTTTAATGGAGAACAAGTGAATGATCATATTGAACAAGATGATCATGGCGATGATGTAATTGAAGATGATGGTACAAATACATTGATCCATGATTCATTTAATGTTAGAATGGATGACGATGATGTTGATAATGAAAATGGTGATTACTTTGATGATGTTCACGATATACCTCTTCTCGATAAGGCACATGAACCCCTTTATGAAGGCTCCAAAACAAATCTTCTCTCTACTATATTGTTGATAATGAACTTGAAGGTTATGAATGGTCTTTCAAACATTGCAATCACATGTATGCTAAGGTATCTAAAATAATCCATCACATATATAGGATCATGATAAATTTTATTTGCATTCCTCTAATAATTTTATTGTTAACTCATTATTGATCATCGTACGGATGAAGCGTGTTTCGTTAATATTATTTATTTATTACATTAACAAAAAAAAATTTGTAGCTTGATAGGTGATTTTTTGTTACCACCATCAAATATTTTACCTTGCGCATTTTGAGATTTATCTTCCATCATGAAAGAGATTGGAATGCATTATGAAGAAATTCATGCATGCCCCGATGACCATGTTATATATTATAATCAGCATGAATTTGCAACAGAATGTCCGGAATGTCATGTAAGTAGATGTCGTACAAATAAAGTAACAAAAAAGGTGCCTCAGAAGGTTCTTCATTATATTCCCATCATTCCATGTTTGCAACGACTGTTCAGGTGCAAAAACATAGTGCAATTTATGGATTACCATGCCAGGAACAGAAGTCAAGATGATGTTATCTGAATGCCTGCAAATGGTATTGCTTTTAGAGATATTGAGGAAAAGTGGCCTCACTTTAAAGAAGAACCACTTAATCTTAGGATTTCTTTGGCAACAGATGGTGTTAATCCATTTGCACAGATGAAATCCATTTACACGGTGTGGCCTATTTTTGTTATCAACAATAACATTCCTCCATGGTTGTCAATAAAGAGGGAGCACATAATGTTGTCGATGATTATTCCAAGTTTTATTGACAAAAACTGTTTTATTTATCATGTAGTTGTGGCATCTCATTTGTCGTAATATGTATCTTAATTTCATATATATATATCTATTATTTTACTCTTCTGCACAGTTTATATATCTTAATGGTTCTCATAATGATATATTTTATATGTTCTTCAAATTATGAATCAGGTAAGTTCCAAGTCAAATATATGAATGTATACATCGAACCTCTTATAGATGAGCTACTGAAGTTATGGAATGGCATAACTATGTATGACGTATCTATACCAATACGACAAAGGCAATTTCAATTCCATGCAATGGTTGTATGGATAATACACGATGCCCCTGGGTTAACTTCATTTTGTGGTTTGTAATTTTAAGTTCCACTTTAATTGCATTTAATGATATGGAGTAGTTAGAATATTTTATAAATGATTATATTTGACATAGATATTCCATATGTAAATATTGTACGTCTTCAGACAAAGGGTAAATTTGCATGTCCAGTTTGCGGTCCTAAGATAAAATCTCGACGTTCAAAAAGCTTAAGAAAGGAGGTGTTTGATGAGTATAGGCATTTCCTCTCTAAGAATCACAGGTATAGAACAAATGAAAGAAATCTTTTCAATGGGAAGCAGGAGACTGCATTAAAACCATGGAGAATGACACCTCACCTTTGGAAGATGCAATACAATAGAAATCATCATCATGGTAGGTATGGATCATTGTATATGAATTTTTATGTATTTTAATTTTTATTGTGAGTTGTTTGTGTTAGGATTATTAATCCTCCCTTGTCCAAATTTGGTCATATGTCTAAATTGGGAATCATGTCTAAATCGGGAGTCCATCCAGTCTATTTATAGTCATTAGCACCATTGGTTAAACTTGACCTAATTGGGGCACATGTTTCAGTTACCAAAGTGTGGGGAACACTAATTGAGGCTCACTGCCACTTATTGCACTTTATTGCATAATTTTAGGAGTCTCCTAGATCAATCCCTACAATTTAGGAAGCAACTGGGAGTGCCAAAACCAACCAAGGTCAGTTCACTTCAGTTAATGACTAGTCAGGCCAAGTTAGGAGTCAGTTACATTCAGTTCTAGCCCTCTACATTCAGTTAAATAATGGTTTAATTAATTTTACACATGTGGGGCGAATTTCTCACCTACCACAGTCGGTTAACCATTATTTAATACTAAATGTAACACTTGGTTGTGTTTTAGAACTCCGGTTATGATTTATACAAGGACAGTTAACTACTGGGTCCTCCAATAGTGATTTAGACAATGTCTTGGTTACCTACAGTCAAGTAGAGTCATCAATTCAAACTTCCTCATGTGGATTTGAATTACTTGTGGCTATTAAAGCCATTTTACATTATTGTAATTATCATCTGGATTACTTTTTTGATTAATGAAAGCATTCACAGCTGCAAGCCTTTTGCACTGTTTCATTCTTCAATGGCTGAGTAAATTGTGAGATCTTCTTTGTGAGTTGTGTGTTTGTCTACAGATCTATATGCTCAAATTTAACATGGTATCAGAGCCTCGATGGACAAGGCACTTCTCCTCCTCAGATCTCCTACTGGATCAATTTTTTGTTTTGCAGGTGCAACTTCGAAATGAATTCATCAGTTCCTCTTCTCACCCGATCCTCAGACTATTTTGAATGGGGGGTGAAGATGAATATATGTCTGAGAAGACAAAAAAAAATTTCAGTGTCTAATGGATTCGGTAGAAATTCTTTTGAGAGTGATAATGACTGGCTAAAGGCAAAGGATAAAGCTTTTGAAATAATGGAACTGGCTCTTTCTCCTAGCATGCGCTACCTCAGTAGATCTATTAAATATCCACAGGAACTCTGGACAATATTGGACAGAACCTTTGGAAGCACATGGAGCACATCCAACACCACAAGCATCCTTGATTCGAAAATCTCGGCCTCCACTCTCTTTGATGAAGTTGTTCAAGATGAAGAAGAAGTAGAAGCTTCTACACAGTCAATTTGAATTGAAGACAGTTTCCATGTGGTGACTCCTTCTCTTGATGCTCTGGAAGTTCATGAGATCTCTGATATCTCATCTTCTCATATTGCTGAAATAGAAGAAGACATTCAAATCTCTGATATTGAAGAAAAATTCTGCTGCACTTCCATGCAAACATTCACCGATGATTTTCCTTTAAATTCTGTGCAAATATGTGATACCTTGGATATTTTGGAAGAAATATCATACTACCAGAGTGATCCATTTGCTCCCCATGATCTAGTTTTTCCAGCAAATTCCTGCAGGATTGCATGCACCAAAATTCAGAATTTTGAAGAAGAAGAAAGTCGTGCATCCACCGTCTCGGTTAACCATTTATTTAAATCTGATATTAACCTTATTAGATCTGATATGATATTATTTAGATTTGATCTGATATTTCTTGGTTTAATATATCAAATTCATAATCTTCCAGTACCACTTGTAGTTGTTCTTATCAACGGTGTGAAGAAACAAGTACCGCAAGTCTCCTACAAAACTACTGCTGGGGATTTGATTCCATTTCACACTTTTGGATCTATTTTGAACCTGTTTAGATCTGATTTACTTTCTGATCTGATATTATTTGGTTCATACTTTAAAATCCAAAAGCATTCAGTCATGCTTGTAGCTGCTCTCACCAATTCCGATGTGAAAAATCAAGTACCGCACTTTCTCTTCAAAACTACTTATGGGGATTTGGTGTTGGTTTCCTCATATGAGGTTGCTGATATTTTATTATGTGATTCATTATCTATTTCAGAAGCTATATCAGACTATGGATCTCCAGCATTCGCTCTCAACAGTCCCAGTGCTTCTCTACCATTGATCACATGCTCATCTTCTCATAGAACTAGTAAAGAGGAAGATTTTCTGCATCCACCTGGACACCTGCTCCTAACACTTGGGGCTGTTCTTACTACTCATGGTTTTCTGTTCATGTCTGCAACATATCATTTTC
>LPNX010540351.1:0-30146 GCA_001517045.1 Pseudotsuga menziesii | reverse complement strand
TTGGTTACCTACAGTCAAGTAGAGTCATCAATTCAAACTTCCTCATGTGGATTCGAATTGCTTGTGGCTATTAAATCCATTTTACATTATTGTAATTATCATCTAAATTAGTTTTTTGATTAATGAAAGCATTCACAGCTGCAAGCCTTTTGCACTGTTTCATTCTTCAATGGCTAAGTAAATTGTGAGATCTTATTTGTGAGTTGTGTGTTTGTCTACAGATCTATATGCTCAAATTTAACAGTTTGTTGTGGTGGCCATATTTGATTTATGATGTAATTTATTAATTATAAACTAATATTCATGATGTCCATTGTGATCATGAAGGAATTAATGGTCTTCTGTGAGGAATGAAAAGTTATCCTATTCAATTCAGCAGGTTTCCCTACTGTGAGCACCTTACAAATTGCTCATTTGTTTGATACAATGCATATTGGAAAGAATGTTACTGAAACCTTATGGCGACTACTAGAGCTAAGGAGGGAGAAAGATAAAGTTATGAAAGTGTGCAAAGACATTCAAGAAAGCAACCATGCAATAGAAGACATCATCCAATTTCATACCAACGGAGAACAAGTTAATATAAACTCAATTCCATGGATGTTTACGGAGCAACAAAGCAATGTTTTCAAAGAAGTAATGCGAAAAATTAAATTTCCCACCAATTTTTGTGCAAACTTGAAGAATATCATAACTAAAAAGGGTGATTTTGCAGGGGTCAAAACACATGATTGGCATGTCTTCATCAAGGTAATTATTATTGTTATGTCCATATAATTTTTTCTTGTTTGTATACTCCTTTTTTAATAAATGGCGTTCTTTGTATATTGATACAGTATGTTCTACCTCTCTCTCTCTCAGACAACTTCGACAACAATGTCAAACAAGTTATATATAATCTTGGTAAATACATGAGGTAACTAGCAATTACTTGCATGTGCTTAGTGTTTCTCCGTATAATAATTTATATTTGTTTATTTTGTGCACTATTTCAGTAGATATTGTAATTTAATGTTTATTTTTGTTAAATGTCGTTATTGGTTTGCATCACTTGTAGATGGTTGACATCTAAAGAAATCCATAAAGAAGATATAAAGTATTGGAGGAGAGAAATTCCTCTTCTCCTTACAATGTTGACACAGATGATGATACAAATGGTGCATCATCTTCATCATCATCGTCTTCCTCATGATGCTGATACTCATCATCAACATCATCATCATCATCATCATCATCGTCATCATCATAATCATGATCATCGTCATAATCATAATCATCGTCTTCATCAGCATCATAATCATTATCATCATCATCTTCATCATCATCATCATTGTCATCGTCGACATCATCATTGTCATCATCATCATCATTGTCATCGTCTTCATCATCATCATAATCATTATCATCATCGTCATCATCACCATTGTCATCATCGACATCATCATTGTCATTTTCGATATCAACATCATAATCATCACCATCATCATCTTCAACTTCATCACCATCATCATCATCATCATCATCATCATCATCATCATCATCATCACCACCATCATCACCATCATGGTCACCATCATCATCATCATCATCATCTTCATCAACATCATAATCATCACCATCATCATCAACATCATCATCATCAACTTCATCACCATCATCATCATCACCACCATCATCATCTTCATCATCATCGTCATCATCATCATCGTTGTCACGATCAACATCATCATCATCTTCATCATTGTCGTCATCATCGTCATCGTCATCCTCATGATGATGATGATGATGATGATCATCAATAGAATCATGATCATGATCATTATCATGATCATTGTCATAATCATAATCATCGTCTTCATCAGCATCATAATCATCATCATCATCATTGTCATCATCTTCATCAACATCATAATCATCACCATCATCATCATCATTGTCATCGTCTTCATCAGCATCATAATCATCACCATCATCATCATCATTGTCATCGTCGACATCAACATCATAATCTTCATCATCGTCATCATCATCATCGTCGTCTCGTCATCATCATCATCATCATCATCGTCATCATTTTCATCGTCATCCTCATGATGATGATAATCATCATCATCATCATCATCACAATCATTATCATCATCATCATTGTCATCGTCGTCATCAACATCATCATCATCATCAACAACAACATCAACATCATCATCATCATCAACAACATCGTCATCATTGTCATCATCGACATGAACATCATAATCATAATCATCATCATCAACATCATCATCATCATCATCATCACCATGCTCAACATTTCAATCATCCTTCAAAGATATATTTTCATTTATCCAAGATAGGGATGTGTCGTTATGTAGATGGTTCTTCCCTCATTAATGTGAAGGTTCTTTATTCAAGCTAGGATATAATAAAAATATCCTAATATTATTATGGCAATTTATATAATATAAAATAACATATAATAAAAATAAAATACATATAATATAAAATAATATATAATAAAAATAAAAAATATATAATATATAATAACAAATGACAAGTGTATTTGGACATTGCCGTGACTCGTTTTGGACAGTTCAATTCAATTTGGAGGTTTTTGTGAAATTGGGAGTAGGTCTGCTGGAGCACAGGGTTCAGAATTGGAGCTCACGGTTGATAATTGGAGGTCAGGGTTGAGAATTGGAGCTCACCGTTGATAATTGTAGCTCACGCTTGAGAATTGGAGCTGATGGTACAAATTTGGAGCACACGGTTCACGTTTTGGATTTGGAGCTCATGGCTAACCAGGTAAGCATCATGACCTCCTTTTTTTGGGCATGGTGTGACAATGGTTTTTGGGCATCCTGTGACAAGGGTTTTTTGTGCACGCTGTGATGTTTGCTCCTTTGTGGGACAAGCTTGAATGCAAATATACTCTTCCTCATTTAGTGGGTTATTCAGGGATTCAATTTACAAACCTTCTTACCTTACAAATGAGAAACTCGTTGTTTGGGTCATGAACTTAGAATAGGGCTTCGCGCCTCACCCCCTCTCGTATATGTGAGTCACTATTATAGTGATCATTCATTTTGTATCGCATATATAGATGTAATTACACAATTTCTCTAGTTTTGCATAGACGAGCTTGATCAAAGAAGTACTTCGAAGAGACTGATTATCCGGACCTATCAAACAGTTAAAATAGAACCAGGAAATTGGGGCCCCTGACTACAACTAGTAAAACCCCTCTTAAGGTAAGGAAGGTCAGACTATCTTATGGGAATAATAAGGGAATAAATACTTCCACAATGAGGAGGTCTTACTTCACAAGGAGGTATTAATTCACCAGACCAGTTCATCCTCATATTCAACTGGTAAGGTCAGATACTATAGGGAATAGAAGCCCTTAATCTTTTAGAAGGAAAGAGAAATAAGGGGTAGGGGTTGACTTTCATGTTTCCAGCTCAGGAAAGTCATAAGGTAGGAAAGGAAAGTAATAAATAAAGTAATAAGGGGGTTCCAATCACCCGCCCCACCACAGGGTACCCGTTCTGGCGGTGCCAATAAAGAGCAGGTCTTAAGGCAGAGAGTGGTACCATATCTAGGGAACGACCTTGGATCAATCAAAAATATACCATAGGGAATAGATCCTCTCAAAGCCAGGACCTTGAAAAACACACTAGTTCAGGGCCCAAAGTCCTGTTAATATCATCGTCAAACAAAAACTGTCCATGAGGACAGAGTTCAAGAACTATGTCCACATGAACTATATCTCACAAAAGATATGATTTAGGAATAATTCCTTAGTTTTCAAATGTGAACTAATTATTTTCCAACTATGAATTAATTATTTGAGATCATATTAGACTCCTTAAGGATATAGAGCCATTGGACTGGCTTATAATGAGTAATGGGTTTTAAATTTAAGTTATGAAAAACAATAATGAATCCAACAACAATTTATTATAAAAGTAAAATTATAGTATTTGGTTAGGAGATTTTTATTACTGTATTCATAGTAATAAATTGTTTGTAATAAATCTATCAAAAGAAAGATGTGGATGGTGTCTTTAATAGTTGGAAAGATTATTTACATTTAATTATAATTTGTTTATAAGACTAATCATTATTCCATCGAGATGTTTCCTTTCAAGGTTGTGTATGTTAGGAATAGTTACAAAATAACATACATTAACTATTCCCCTAACTTTTAGAACTCAACCCTAAATTAAACCCCTTAGTTACTTCGAAAGAAAAATATTTACAAATACGATTCCCATGCTGATTTGGTAGAAATCTATCCATATAAAAGTCAATCTTTGACCTATCAGCTGAGCTAGATAAAATTTGGAAACTTCTGCAATGTCCCCTATTAAATTCTGGCCGTTAGTGCTGCAAAACTATGTTTCCAAAATTTTTGTAGCATTTTCCCCTGTTTTACACTGTAGGCGCTACAAAAGTTTCACCTTTAGAACTTTTGTAGAATTTTCGTTGTTTTTACACTGTTGGCACTGCAACAGTTATGAAAACTGCATTTTTTGTGCAAAAACTTGTCTGGACGCTTTCAAACCTTTTCCAAGGCTCTAATACTAAAATTTAAGCATGTTATGGTCTAATTTCATCAAATTTATCTCTTGCCTCATCAAGAATTTTTAGATTACCTGCACTGACCTCATCTTTCAACATTTGCAACTCTTTCTTCATATTTTTGTTTTCTGCTTTAAGGATCTGTTATGCTTATATAAATTTTGAACTTGTTTATGTAATGGGAATCTTCTCCTTAGCATCCCTCTAACATCCATCAAAGATTTTTCATATAGGTCTAGCCTTCCATCTACTTCAAACCTATGTTTTATGTCTTCTTCTTGCAACTGAACAATCATCAACTGGGCTTCTTTTAGCGGTATATTTACCTTCTTCACCTTTGGATCATCACTCTATGTCTGTTAATATGGTTGTACTTTGGAGAGTTTTTTCTTCTTTGTTTGGATAGATTTCTCATGTGGAGTCTTTGATGTATCTTCTTCCACATATTTTTTCCATTTTGTTGCTAATCTAGTCCTAGGTCTCTTAACCTCCACCCTTTCTTCAAAAAAGTACAACTTTATTCCTTTCATTTTATTTTTACTCTTTTAAAATTCAGGTCTCTCCTCTATATCTATAACAACCCTAGGTTTTTTCTCCATATGAATCTTACCCTTTCTTTACTCCTCACTCGGGTTTTTTTATCCATCATGTTCTTTGCTTGAGTAGTTGTTTTTTCTTTTGAGCTTGGAGTACATCTCCTTGCTGAAGGAATACCTAGCACCTTAGGATCATAACCAACAAGGAAAATAAAAATGTTAGAATCCCTGCTCATTTTCCTAATCTCTTCAAGCACGACCAATTTGATTAATCCAAAATGAAATAAATTAGTGTTCTACCTTCTTAGGTTTCGGCTGCACCTATGTGCCTTCTTTCCTAGACTTCTGTACAAATCAAAAGGGATGTCTAAAAATGTTTTTCCAATGAAATGTAACAACAATTTGAAGTAAAATTGATACTGTGTCAAATATTCCTTCACATGTAAAATAATTCCTTATGGAAAATAAAAGTTTCTCATATTTCTCTAACAGCCAAGCTTTGGGTATCCCATGAGTTAAATTTGATCCCTTATGTTCTTCTTTAGAAAATCATCATAATTTATCAACTGAAACTTAGCGGAAGTAGCGAAAGTATGACCCTCTAATGAGATCCATAATTTACTTAGACAAATACTAATTGCATACTACATATCTATTAAAAAAAATTACATGAATAATAACTTTAACTCTAATTATGAAATGTGTTAGTCAAGAAACTACTAGCGCTCGTAGCAATAACAATTACAGACATGTAACAACAATAAAATAAACAATTTCAAGACTCTTGGTGAGTAACAACAACAGTTTCAACAAGTAACAACAACAATATCAACAAGTAACAACACTAGTTTTAGCAAGTAATAACAACATTTTCAGCGAGTAGCAACAACAACATAAATTAGTTTAAAACTGCTAGTGAGTAATAGTAGCAGCAATGATTAGTTCGAAACTAATCATTGCATTAGTTCGAAACTAACGCTTAATAAAAATATAATAAAAATATCCTAATACTATTATGGCAATTTATATAATATAAAATAACATATAATAAAAATAAAATACATATAATATATAATAATATATAATAAAAAATGACAAGTGTATTTGGACATTGTCGCGACTCGTTTCGTTTTGGACAGTTCAGTTCAATTTGGAGCTTTTTGTGAATTTGGGAGTAGGTCCGGTAGACATGGCAGACAACTCTGTTGACCCGTGGCAACAAGAGCTCAACATCTTCTCCTCACCGGAAATTACCGGTATACCGTCCCCGGACACAGTGCAGAACACGCTAGAAAATTAGACAGCTGGAACCGAGAGTAGGGTTCCGGTTTCTCCGCCAGATGAAGAGCTGCTAGGCATGTTCGCAGCATGGCCATTAAACCCGGACTTAGGAGAAGGCCCGTACTCATTATTCCACTCCATCCAACCTCCGAGTTTGACTAAATAAACTATTTCGATAATTGTACCTACATCTTCTTTGATGGGGCTTCAGCCAATCAAATTGGAGGTATAGGTGTTCATCTTTTGATCACCCAAGACCACTATTTTTGCTTTATGTTAGATCATTATATTTTAAGTTCCTTGATTAGATTAAGCAATTGAGTGTCATTTAATGTTGCTTGAGGATTTTAAAGAACTCGGTTACTTGAATTGAATTAGTAAATGATAGATGTTATATAACATGTTTATATAAATGGTTGGGCATGATAGCTTCGAAGATAGATTGTTTGAATACTTGGTCAATTGTAGCAGGATGCATTTATTTTTGCAACACACTCATGTCTTCATTTTATGTTTTTAAGATGCTTTTGAACAAATAATGGCTTGTTTCTACATCATAAGTCCACATTCAATGTTTTCAAGATGCTTTTGAAAAAAGAATGGCTTGTCTCTACATCATAAGTCCACATTCAACAACCTTTGCAGCAAAATTTTTATATACCGAAAAACTAACATTCATTCTTTACTTGTTTATGGATTTTGCAATCCTGCAGATGCAAGATGTGGACAATGGTACACTGTTAAAGTGGACTCTTCAAAGGTTACCTTGGAAAATAGGGCAGATCTTCTTCAACGAGTTGAAGTTCGTGTGTGTGCTTTTGATATAGAGACAACCAAGCTTCCTTTCAAGTTCCTTGATGTGGAATATGACATGATAATGATGATTTCACACATGGTGGATGGGCAAGGCTATCTTATTAAAAATCAAGAGGTAAAAACACTTGGCATTGTTTTATGCCCATTGGTCAACCTATCCTTTGTTTTGGGATTTCTTTCAACTATGTTTTGGGATTTTTATTGTTTGCAGATTGATGTTGCATTGATTGTTATGAACATCATTGCTCTTCTTTAGTTTTCCAATTCCTTTTCATTTGTTTCCTAAGTGTGTAGGGGTGGGGCATTGAAGACTTGGAGTACACTCCAAAACCAGAATTTGAAGGAAATTTCAAAGTAGCAAATGTGCCAAATGAGGTATATCTCCCATTTACTATTTATCCTAAGACTATAATTCTGAAAACAAGTATTGATCCCCTTAAAGTTTGCTATGTTTTCTAGATAGAGCTTCTTAGGCGGTGGTTCAATCACATGCAATAATGTAAGCTTGGCATTTATGTCACGTATAATGGAGATTTCTTTGATTGACCTTTCGTTGACCAACAGGATAAGCACCATGGAATGAAAATGAGTGATGTATGTTAAATTTTTTATCTAATATACTGGCATCTTATGCTTGCTGACTGTTGCTGGATTTTTGCTCAATTCTATGTTTAATTGGAAAAGGAGTTTATTATTTAGTGTATTACAATGAATGTATTGATCCACAGAGTGGACATCTCAAGGCCCCAATGTATACTGTGTTCTTGAATCCTTTAGAATTTTTTCTCTACCTCTTAAAATTATTGCATTGTTTTGCAACCAAGGATAGGTTTTTGACCATCATTATAAATTTTGACCCCTATATTATCTAGCCACTTCATTTAGCAAGAACAATCTGTGCTTACCTTGGTTGTTTGGAATTTGCAAGAGTGAAGTTAAATATCTACTGTACATTATTAATAATGATTTAAGGTAACATACTCTGTTGTTTCTTTGTCTCTTTTCTATATGAAGTGGTTATGTATTTTTAGGATTCAATCTTATTATATATCCCTTCCTTGAGAAAAGCTAGACTATTCTAAAAGTATTGAATGCCTCTTGGTCAACAAGTTTATTTCTATTATTATTTTATCTTAGTTGTTTCCTTTGGTCCCCTCTGTTTAGAGACTCTATAGGTTCAGTGTCCTCCATCATAACTTATTAAGATTGGGGATGTAAAGCACTCTTTGCATGAGAGCTCTTTCTTATACAGGGAGAAACTTATCCAAATACTTATACAATTAGCACAATGCATATGAAGGATAAACACAATTATTTTGACCCATTTCATCTTAATCATGTTATAAAAATCCACCCTTTAGAACTTTAGTCAACTCAAAATGGAGGTCAAGGACACAGACAATGTATGGGGACTGCTTCATTCCACTTTCCAACTAATAGTCTCACCCAGAGAAGCACTGCATTGTCTTCAACTAGGAAAACTTGATTGCAAGCAACCTTTCTCAGACTCTCTCGAAAGCGAAGTCACATAGGACATTTCTAAGTGGGTAAGTTGGAACATGCGGGCATGGGATTACGTGACCTTTGTACATGTGGTTCACACTACCATGAAGTTGTGTTGTAATCACCTACACTTAGCACATGTAATGTCTCTAGTTAAGGGACATTCTCTTAAAGTGTTCATGGATTGGTTAGATTGGACTTTGTCTTGTTAAGTGGTCCACTTGTAGACTTAGTACAGGGTTTGCTTGTAATTGCTCTCTTCCTTATTCCATAAATAGAAAGGCGGGTGCTTCTATTGAAGATAATGGGTTTTCTATTTTGTGAAAAGTAAAGTTAAGAGTAAAGTAGTTGTGATAACTATATGTGCAAGGATGAAATATATACTTGACATAGAATCTTCTAGTTTGCTACCAGGCTTCCTTCAGTGGTTAGATTCTAGGCTGAAACCATGTGGCTGTAAGTGAAATCTTTGGATTTTTTTTTTAAATCCATCAATAGGCATCACTTTTCTGACGTTCTTCTAACACTTTGGTCAACCCCTCCGACGGCCGTGCCATGACTCCGACGCTTCCTCTCGTCAGACGACCGACGGTTAAAGTGTCAGACTGCGTTGGAAGGCCGACTCTTCTAGTGTCGTAGTGCGTCAGATTACCGACACTGTCTGAATTAAAACCGACGACACCACCATTTCTTAGACACTTTTTTCCATCGAACGGCCGACGCTTCAAGTGTCGAAGGACGTCGGAGTTTTGACGGTTTATGCAATTTTGGTTGGCATTTCGGAAGGAATAACGGTCAAATATTGGACACAATGGTCTATCGGATCTTTGACCCTTATTAGTCGACTGTCGAATATCCGACGTTATGCCACCGACGACAAAAAAAAAGTGTATGTGTCGAAAATGAGACAGAGAATTTCAGACATGCAAGGCGTCGGATTTTGGGTTGAAATTCTATTGTGAAAACATTACTCATTGATAACTAATAATTTTGCTCCCTAGGAATAGGTTAGTTAGTTAAATTTAGTTTCTTGCTGTGTGTGATTTAGATGCGAGAGAGTTAAGACGAGAGGTAAGAACCTGCGCATCACATTGTGACACTCCTCATTATCTCTATCAATCTGCATTTTTAGATAGGCACTTACACATCATAACTTAAACAAAAAAAACTAAAAATATAAATGGTGGACTAGGTCGTAACCGGTAAAACATTTTAATTTGTTACTTGACCTACGGTAGCTAGAATGTAAACTAGATGGATTCCCCATACCAAACAGTAGCGGGCTAGTTGGGAATGTTTATTGGGGAGAAACCCTAAATATTGTTACCTACAATTTTCTAGGCCTCAACATTTTTTGGTGCTAGAAGGAGGGCCACCAGTGCATGGTTGGCCAAGGAAACTCATTTCCTCGAAATTACTCCACCGGTGACAGTTCTGAAAGTAGTTTGTTTCACAAATCCACTCTTGAAGATAAAGAGAAAGGGTATCTGTATCTTGTAGATAATGAAGTGGTTGATGATTTAAGAAGAATCGCTAGGGCATATACGAAAAATATTGGAGGATTACCTATCATTTTTTTCTTACCTAGAAGAGAGTATCAAAATAAAGATTTCCCTAAATTAGAAGACTCGGTGTTGGTAGAATATCTTGAAGAACTGGTAGAAGCAGCCTTACAAGAAGTTGACCAACCTTTGAAACAGTTGGACCCAGATTCACCTTACTGTTCACCTTGTCGAACCCATGTTCAGTCACCACCTCATTCTCCACTCAGAATCATGGCTCATGTAAATGCAAATCAACCACCTCCATCGCCTGCTTGGAGAGCTAGGTCACCTTTAAATTTGACACCTCCCTTGCATGATTTGCCTCAAGATTTTGACAAAATTTTACCCAAGTTTGAACTAGGTGAAGGAATTTTGGTAGATGATCATTTACAGATTTTTTACCTGGCTATAGAAGGATTACGAGTTGGGGAGCATGAAGATGTAGTATGTAGATTGTTTCCCCACACTCTGAAAGGAAAAGCAGCCTCATGGTATTTTGTACTTCCTGCAAATTCAATCATGGATTGGAACACATTTGAGAGAATGTTTAGAAGTAAATATGCAGTTCAAAAAACTCATGCAGCCTTAATGAAGGGGTTATGTGCTCTAAAGAAAGAAAGAAAAGAAAAGGTACATGATTTTACTCAAAGATTTGCTGCTTACCTAAACAATTTTACTGCAGTAAATAAGCCATCTGAAAATGCTCTGATAGAATACTATACCTCAGCCCTTGGGCCTGATCTAGCCATGTTTCCCAAGAGATCAGTGATACCTACATTAGCATAAACTTATGAAGAAGCTGAGAAGGTAGAGGCTAAGTTGGAAAGCATAGAAAATTATCCTGAGCAGTCGGGAGAAAAGACTTTTGGAAGCAAAAAACCTTTATTACTGACTAAGCCTAAGGATGAGCGGTCACAGGATTTTGAAGGGATGTTGAAGATGATGCAAAATTTATCTAACAGAGTGATAGATTTAGAAAAAGAAAAAGAGGCTCACAAATCATATAAGCCTTATTATAAGAAAAGGGAAGACAATAGTCAAACTAAGCCTCCTCCACATAGTCCTTCAGCAATGAATTTAACTGATGTAGGCATGGATAATTTTTGCACTTTTCATCAGTAGCCTCATTCTGAGAAGAATTCCCCCCAATGGATAAATTCTATGACGTTGGTAATGAATCAGTTATTGGACTCCAAACTAATAGAAACTAATAAGGAGGAAGAAAAGGACAATCAATCCACAGAAAAACAAGAGGAAGATACTCTAGTTTTATGGGACTGTGTCTCAATGTTTGATACAGAAGAGGAAGATTCTCTGAAACAAGAGGAAACATCAAAAACCAATGTGACAACAAGAATTCAGAGTTTGTTAAAAGAAGACAATTCAATACTTCCAAAGATCAAGAAACTTCAAGAAAATATGAAGAAAATATAGAAGAACACTACAACTGATAAAATACCTGAATTTACTATTTCAAGTCAAGATCCTAAGAAAATTAACATGCCTGTTAAACCTATTGAAGACAAGGTTGATAATGTCAAGAAGAATCTCAAAGCACATGAGATGGGGTATAATATTGTGGAAGACATTAAAAGGCTAAGGAAAATATCTCATTATTTGAAATGTGTAATGTACCTCAGCAGAAAGAAAAATTGTTAAAAGCACTTGAAGTACCAGAAGAAGAGCTTCCCACTGACAACCAACCTAAAGAAGAAGTTGGTGAAGCAAGTGTGGGAGATAAGTCTAAGTTTAAAACCCCACCATTTCTCCTAACTTTTGATATTTTCAACTATAATGTGCACAGCTATTTAGTCGAATCAAGGGAATCAATCAATGTTATGCCACTTTTAGTCTGCAAGAGAATTAATGCACATCCTAAACCATCCACTTGGAAATTTATTCTATTAGACAAGATAGCTATGAAAGTAATAGGAGAAATGGAAGATGTTCTAATTCGCTTATCTGCAAATGAGAAGGTATGTCAGTACATCGATATTGTAGTAGCAGACATACCTGATGTTTATGGACTTGTTTTGAGTCTAGACTGGTCTACAAGGCTAGATGAATACTTCGCATCAGATTGGTCACATCTGTGGTTGCCTCATAAGGGAATTCCCAATCAAATAAAAATATTAAGAGAGCCTCAGATGAAGTACAATGTTACTCAGTTGGAGGGAAAAAATGAACCAGTGAATTCTGTTTTGGGAAATTACTTCATTGAATTGGAACCGGGAAATTACCAAGCTGAAGAAGCCAACAATATATTTGACACCCAGCCCGATCTCCTTTGATTTTCACGGGTTGATGAGATTGACTATAAAATAGTAGATTTAGTTTCAGATGTAGTTTTGAATTCGAGTTCAGTAGAAGTAGATAGTTTTTGGGCCCTTTATTTTCATGGATCTAAAACATTGGAGGGATCAGGAGCTGCCTGTGTCTTGATTGATCTAAGAAAAAATAAACATTTTCTTTCTTGTAGATTAGAGTTCGAATGTACAAATAATACAGTCGAGTATGAAGCACTAGTTCAGGGACTGAAAAGGGCAATAGAACTAAGAGTGAAAAATCTAAAAGTATATGGAGACTCTAAAATTGTTGTTAAGCAAATTCGAAATAAGATACATTGTATTTCACCACATTTAAAAGCCTATCAAAACGAAGTTTGGGATTTGCTTATAAACTTTCATGCATTCAATATTGTATCCATTCCTAGATTAAGAATGCAGCAGTTGATTTACTAGCTACCTTGGCTGCAAGGCTAGTACCTTCTAATAATAGATGCTCTATTGAATTACTTTTCAAGCCTTTTGTTCCAAATATGATCACCAATCTACAGGTTTTTGATGATGATCAACAAATTTTGGAATGCTTGATGAATGATGAGACTTTTAAAGGAGCAATAATAGATGATGAAGAACATCAAGCAGAATTAAAATTTGGAAATTTTATTCCTAAAGGATTCAGGACCTTGGAACGGATGTTTGACTTAAACAACTAGTTCAGAAATCCAGCGAATGTCAAGACTCATAGCTCATCCTTGCAATTTGAGCTAATAAATTTGGGGATTGAAGCTGAACCTAGGTATGTAAATTTGGGAAAGTGTTGTTCCCCGGGCGAGAGGAGTAAGTTCATTAATATGTTCAAACAGTACAAATATGTGTTTTCCTATACATATGAGGAGCTTAAAACATATGACACAAATATTATACAACATGTCATCTCGATTAGAGCTATAGTCAAGCCTTACCAACAGCCTTTAAGGAAGATGCATCCAAAGCTGGAACCTTTAATTCAGAGTGAAGTGAAAAAATTGTTGGATACTAAAATTATATTCAAAGTTAGAAATTCAGAATGGGTTTTGAATTTGGTGCCAGTAAGAAAAAAATCCAGAGAAATTAGACTCTGCATAGATTTCAGAAACCTCAATCGTGTGTCAAATAAAGATAACTATCCAGTCCCACCCATGGAGCAAATATCGCAGATGGTTTCAGGTTTTGAATTATTCTCATTATTAGATGGATTCTCTGGATACAATCAAGTATTAGTAGCTAAAGAGGACAAGCTAAAAACCACATTCAGAACCAAGTGGGGAAATTTTGCTTACAGGATAATGCCCTTTGGACTCATAAAAGCTGGAGCCACTTTCCAGAGGGCCATGGATATAGCTTTCCGCGGTATGATTGGCCGTAGTGTTGTGGTATATCTCGATGATGTCACAATATTTTGAAAAAAGAGAGAGAAACATGCATTCCATCTAAAACAAATTTTCGAGCGTTGTCAAAAATATGGTATTTCACTGAATCCTAAGAAATGCATGTTTGTGGTCATGGAAGGAAAGCTACTGGGTCACGTTGTTTCTAAGAAAGGGATCTCCATAGACCCAGAAAGGATTAAATCCATAGAACAGATCCCTTTACCCTATAACAGAAAATGTATGCAATCATTCATGGGGGCAATTAATTTTGTGAGAAGGTTTGTACCAAATTTTGCCCAAATTGTCAAACCTTTGCAGTAGATGGTTAAACAAAGTGTACAATTTAAATGGACTGATGTGGAAAAGAATGCATTCAGTGAGATAAAAACATCTATTGCTCATGCACCTTCACTAAAAATTCTAGATTTCGAAAAAGATTTTATTTTGTACACTTTTGCATCCGATGATTCATTGGCAGCAGTGCTTACACAAAAGGAGGATGGGGGAGAGGAGTACCCCATATCATTTATGATCATTGGTCTACAGGGAGCTGAATTGAACTATCCAGCTATTGATAAACAAGCTTATGTAGTTTTCAAAGCGGTAAAACAATTCAAGCCATACATACTTAAGAACCGTACTAAGGTAATAGTTCCCCACCCAGCTGTAAGATCTCTTTTTGTACAAAAGGAATTAGGAGAAAGAAGAGGCAATTGGGTAACAACTTTAAAAAATATGATCTTGATTTCAAACCTGCATCTATAGTAGAAGGGAAAGGATTGTGCAAACTAATGGCTGAAGGTAAAGGCAATGAAGATAACAATTGGGAAAATGAAGCTGAGTTACATATGGTGGATGTATGTCCTCTATTCACAGCTCCAGATTCCTGGTACCGGGACATAGTTCATTACCTTCAAGAAGGATATTTGCCGAAACATTGGAATTCCAAACAACGAATATCATTATGCCTTAAATCAACTTCATATCAGATCATTGATGGAGTATTATTCAAAAGGAATTATGATGGAGTTTTTCTCAGATGCTTAGAACAAGAAGATGGAAAGAAGGTCATAACAGAATTACATGATGGACCTACAGGAGGTCATTTTTCCGGAGATACAATAGCCCATAAGATTCTTAGATCCGGGTATTACTGGCCCACACTATTTAAAGATGCTCATGCTCATGTTAGAAAATGTGATGTTTTCCAGAGGTGTGTTGGAAGATAAGCCAAAGCAGCAGGGCCTTTAGAACCAGTGATGATAACATAACCATTCGAGCAATGGGGGATTGATATCATTGGAGAGAGAAACCCAAATTCTTCCTTGCAGCACAAATACATTTTGACGGCAACTAACTACTTCACCAGATGGGTCGAGGTCATTTCATTACGCAAAGTGAATGAAGATGCAGTCATGGATTTCTTACAAGATCACATTATGACCAGGTTTGGGGTTCCAATTTCCGTGGTTTTTTATAATGCTACTTACTTTTCTTCTATTAGATTAACTACATTTGCTAATGAAAGAGGAATCAAGTTGCATTATTCTGCAAACTATTACCCACAAGGAAATGGTTTGGAAAAATATACAAATAAGAATTTGATTAGAATTCTAATAAAAACCATGATAGAAAATCAGAGAAGTTGGCACTTAGCGTTACCTAATGCTCTTTGGGCTGATAGAGTCACACCCAAGAATTCCTTAGGTGTGTCACCATACACTCTTGTTTACGGAAAATAAGTTATTCTTCCTCCCAACATTCTGTTACCTTCTTCCATAATAGATCAAGAGTCTAGAGGTACCGATAATGAAATCCTACAGATTAGAATCTATAATCTTTTGAAGTTAGAAGAGTATAGGTCCAAATCCAAATAATTATTTAAGCATCAACAGGAAGTAGTGAAATTTGGTTTGATAAGCATAAAGCTGGAAACAAGGAATTCGAAGTGGGAGATCTGGTTCTTAAGTGGGATCATCCACATGATGAAAAGGGGAAGCACACTAAGTTTCAACATTTATGGGTAGGCCATTTTCAAATTGCAGCCAAGCTTGGCCCCTCAACTTACAAGTTGCAAGATTTACAGGGATGGGAAGAGAACTTATCAGTTAATGGTTTAGTTCTCAAACCTTTTTTTTATTTTTATTTCTTGGTTATCGTGTACATAAATAAACTGGTTGGTTTGTCTTGTTTTTTGATTTATTTTATTTTTTGTTAGTTAGATTTTGATTGATTTCAATAAAAGGCACAACTTTTGGTTGCATGGAGTTCATCATAATTTTGGATTAACTAAAATCTTTGATTATGAGACTGTGTACTATTGATCTATTTGAAAGAACTTATTCTAGTTTCACAGTTTTCCTAAATGGCTATGAACACATTGAAGTCCTACTTAATCCTTGTAAAATAACTCGGGATCAAAAGGTCTGGAATACTATTTCGAGGCTCCACCCATTTCACATTAAAAATGTCTTAGGGGGTGACAGCAAAAGACCCATGGAGAGGAAGCATGGTAAACAGTATATTATATTTAAATGATCCCAGGCCAAGAATTGAAAGCCAAAAGGAAAATAAGAGTCAAAATATCATAAGAAAAGCAATATGTATCAAAACAAGTACTGAACCATATTAGTACAAGATTGCCAAATTTCTTCTCCGTCCGTGAGCTGCAAAATTAAATACATCTCTCACACAAAAGGACACTATGGATAGAGGAGCCTAAATTAAAAAATTCAGAAAGAAGGCAAAGAGAAGGACTCAAAATAAAGGACAAAAGTCAAAAAGCACAAAAGTGCAAAATGGCATGGGAATAAGGAACAAATGAATATTTATGTTTACCATATGTTACAATCCTGTGGTGTCCAAGCTGGGAGCTACCCAAAGACAGAGGTAAAAAATGAAACTCATATCCTTGGCCTCAAAAGAGTTATCTAAAATTTGAAATCTTAGTTTCCATTTTACCTAAATTGGACTATAATCAATGATTAAAAATACATACATTTTCCATTTGGGAAATCCAGACATCTAGAATAATTCAACATGTTGGTATTTATTATCAAAACAGTCTGTTTCTCAAAGAAGAAATTGTCCAGAGATCTGCGTTCACCAGGTAGTCGCCACTTATTGCAGCTGCAACTATTTTTTAGAAATTTGGACCCTCCTTTTGATTTTATCTGGCTCAAGCTGGTTTGATTTCTTTAAAAGTTGTCTTAGAAGTCCAATGTTTTCCAATTAAAATTGACCTTTGGGAAGTCGGATGATTAGTTGATTGTTTGTTTCCATTGTTTCATAGGTTTAATGAACTAGTATTACCGTCACCCAACCGAAAATTCTTTCGTTTTATTTGAACACTTAACGTTTTGATTTTTTGATGATTTCGTTTATCGCTGTCAGAGGTCATTTGAGGAAGGAGTTAGGGCCTTAGTCCTTTATACCTCCGACATTTCGGATGGCAAACAATGAACGTCCCGATGTTTAGTCTTGTTTCTCGCCGATCAACGCTTTATCTCCTTTTTGGTTTTATTTTCTCAAACCTTTATTTTGACTATTGGTGATCATGTTTTTATCACAATCAGAATGAGTTTTGAGATTGAATCGGAGGGCTTGTCCTCTATGCCGCCATTGTTTCAGAAGGAAATTGATGAGAGGCTCTCCGATCACCAACACTTTAGTGGTTAACGTTTCCGATCTCTGATACATAACCGTCGCAATGTTAGTGGTTTGAATTGCTGACACATAGTGCTTAGAGATTCCGATCGTCGATGGTTTTATGATCCACGGAACCTGCAGTTGGTTTATTGCCCGCCATTGCGGCTGCCTATAGAACTATCCACCCGAAGAATAGTTTTTTCCTCGCCGATGCTGTAGTGGTTAACGGTTTCGATCACCGATACAATCACCGCGATAATAGTCATTGGCATCACCGACACTGCGAATATGTTAAGGTTTAAAGCTTCGATACTTAGTGTTAAGAGTCTCCGACGCCGACCCACTTAATAGTTTCACAGAACCCATAGTATTTCTGTAGCCCACCGTTGTGGCTGTTAATTGAACTATCCTCCCAATGTTTAGAGCTGCCGACCGCCAATAGGTTTTTTTGTTTTCCCTTCTATCTTTTTCACCAGGGGATTATATATGTGTGAATCATTTTTTTTTGAAACCAGCATTTTTGCTCCAGTCCTCATTTTTGTATGCGTTTTGGTCCAGTTAGGGTTTTTTCCATGATGAGGAGCACAGTACAGAGTCTAGTGTAGTAGCAATGTAGTTCATGAGGATTCTGTTCTATCGGGGTTGTGATTTTTATTACAGATAGTGGACTGGGAGGGTTTTAAGACACAAACTTGTAGGATTTTCTTTGTCTTGTTGTTTTTCTTTTCATGCATTAATACTGTGTATAGTTTATTTTTACAAAATGCATATGGAGGAGGTAAATATCTTGATACAATTTTTGCTATTTTGGTAAAAGCTTAATGGCCTAAGAACATGTTATGTTTATGACAGAGAGTTGGCTAAAGAATGAAGAAGAAGGAAGAGAAAGAGAAATGAAGAAGCAGCAAGGAAGGAAGAGATAAAGAAAAGAAAAGAAGAAAGTGAAGGTCTGAGATTAAGAGGATCTAAAAAAAAATCAGCAGATTACTGAGCAGATCAATAGCAGCAGAGGCCCAGGCTTGGAAAAAGTTCATCGGCGACCAAGCTGGTCCCTCTTCATAAAGTTCTCTTAAATTTTAATTTAAAATGTAACATATTGTATAAATTATAAGCACATACTACAAGACAAAATTTTGGAACTGAAAGGTTGAGGAAGCCCAAAGGTCATCGAGGGGAAGCCCAAAGGTTTTGCATTTTTGTATAAATAAAGGAGAGTTTAGATGTAGAGGGGTGGGGGGAATGTTTATGGGGGGGACTTCTTTCGTAGGCCATTTATGAGAGTATATTGTAAGAAGAACTACTTCCTTTCACAATAAAGAATTACAAGTTTCTACCAGAGAAAGTTTGGTGGAATGTTTCAAATGCTTTGCTATGGATCAGTTGAATGTGAACTATTTCATTTTCAGCTTATGTGCATTAACTGTGAGATCATTCTAACTCATTGAATCTCTGTTCATGTTATGAATGCACTCTAGTTTATTCTGTGAAATTTCCACTATGAGTAATGAAGGTTGTCATAAACAATAAGCTATCTTGTTTTGCATATTTCTATTAATTTTCATGTGTTTTGAAATAAGTAACAACTATCTGTAATTTTTCTTAATGCATGCGCAGAAATACATTACTCATTGATAACTGATAATTTTGCTCCATAGGGATAGGTTAGTTAGTTAAATTTAGTTTCTTACTGTGTGTGATTTAGATGCAAGAGAGTTAAGACGAGAGGTAAGAACCTGCGCATCACATTGTGACACTCCTCGTTATCTCTATCAATCTGTATTTTTATATAGGCACTTGCACATCATAACTTAAACACAAAAATCTGAAAATATGCACGATGCACTAGGCCGTAACCGGTAAAACCTTTTAATTTGTTACTTAACCTACAGTAGCTGAACTGTAAACCAAACGGATTCACCATACCAAACAGTAGCGGGCTAGTTGGGAACGTTTATTGGGGAGAATCCCTAACTGTTGTTACCTGTGATTTTCCAAGCCTCAACAGTTTTTTGGTGCTACACCAGACTCTGCACTGTGCTCCTCATTGTGGAAAAAAACCTAATTGGACCAAAACACATACAAAAATGAGGACTAGAGAAAAAATGTTGGTTTCAAAAAAAATGCTCCGCACGTATATAATCCCCTGGTGAAAAAGAAGGAAAAAAAAACTATCGGCGGTCGGCAACTCTAAACATCAAGAAGATAGTTCAATTAATAGCCGCAACGATGGGTTACAGATAGACTACGGGTTCCGTGAAACTATTAAGTCGGTTGGCACCGGAGACTCTTAATGCTATGTATCGGAGCTTTAAACCTTAACATATCCGCAGTGTCGGCGATGCCAACGACTATTATTGTGGTGATTGTATCAGCGATCAGAACCATTAACCACTACAGCATCGGCAAGGAAAAAACTATTCTTCAGGTGGATAGTTCCATAGGCAGCCACAACGGCAGGAATTAAACCAACTGCGGGTTTCGCGGATCATAAAACCGTCGGTGATCAGAAGCTCTAAGCACTATGTGTCGGCAATTCAGACCACTAATGTCGCGATGGTTATGTATCAAAGATTGGAAACATTAATCACTAAAGCATCAGCGATCGGAGAGCCTCTCATCAATTTCCTTCTGAAACGACGGCGGCATAGAGGACAAGCCCTCTGATCCAATCTCAAAACTCGTTCCAATTGTGATAAAAAAAAAATCACTGATAGTCAAAATAGAGGTTTGAGAAAATAAAATAAAAAGGAGATAAAGCATTGATTGGCGAGAAACAAGACTAAACATCGGCACGTTCATTGTTTTCCATTTGAAACGTCAGAGGTATAAAGGACTAATGCCCCGAATCCTTCATCAAATGACCTCCGACAGTGATAAACGAAATCATCGAAAAATCAAAACATTAAGTGTTCAAATAAAATGAAATACTTTTTAGCTGGGTGACGGTAATACTAGTTCATTCAACCTCTGAAATAGCGGAAACAAACAGTCAACTAATCATCCAACTTCCCAAATATCAATTTTAAGTGGAAAACACCGAACTTCTAAGACAGCTTTTAAAGAAATCAAACCAACCTGAGCCAGATAAAATCAAAAGGATGGTCCAAATTTTTTTAGAAATTTGGGAAATAATTGCAGCTGCAACAACTGGTTAGGAGTTGAAGAGTCCAAAATTGACTTGATAAGGATAGTGAAGAGAGGGACCTCATAGAGAGCTCAAGAGGGACTAGTTATCCTTTCTACACACCCTGAAGAGCACTAGAAGGGAAGGTATGGCCTCAGGGAACTGTGTAGCAATGAAGAGAATAATTCCTTGTGTTGGGTGGTGTAGTTGATGTGGAGGCCAATCCAGATCTTTTGTAGGTTCCCATAGCTTTGTGGCTGATCTCACTAGATTAGAAAATTCACCTTTCCACCTACTTAGCAACCTGGTAAACCCAAATGTATTTTTTCCTTGGCTGAATTTTGATATGTATTTGGCTATGTGTGAGCTTGTTGTTGTTACCTTATTCCTTGTGGGAATAATTCCCAGTTCGAGGGTGGCTGTGTTGTTGAGAGATTGATGAGCACACTGGCCTATGGTTGGGTGGAATGTTGCAGCGACATAGCTGGCTATGAGAAAACTCCTTTTCAAGATAAGTATTTTCTTATGTATTTAACCTATGCAACTGTATTTGTTTTATTGAATTAGTATGAACATGTTGAATGCTTTGATGAATGTATTTTATTCCGTTGTATTTTAAATCGTTATACATTTGCATATGTTTTTATGTTCAATGCAATTTTCTATTTATATTCATGGGGCTTAGACTGCCCGGTCTTATAGACTAGCAACAGTGTTGGTCGTGTCCTCTCCGTCGAGTAGAGGGGAGGGGACGTGATAGTGTGGTATCTGAACTATGTTGCACCATTGTGCCTCAATGGGCCAAGATGAATAGTTGAAAGAGGCGGGATTACCCTCTGTTGAGAACAGGCCAGCAGAAAAATTTCCAAATTTTTTCTAAGTGTTGGAGTGTTGACTGTGTCGGCTGAGTTAGCCAAGTTGAGCCAACACATGTCGGTTGAGGTAGATGGGTTGAGCCGACGAAGCTTGCAGCGACCGTGTTGGCATGAAAGGATGAGTTGAGATGATATGTCAGTTGTGTTTGTTGAGTTTCACCAACATGCATCGATAGGACTTAACTAGTTTCACCGATGATAGAGAAAAGACAGAAAAAAATTTCAAATTTTTTCTAAGTATGGACATGTCGGCCAAACTTGGGGAGTTTAGTCAATACACGTCGGGTGGAAAAGTTAAGTTTTGCCGATACATCTCAGGTGAAAAAGGCATGATTTCACTGATGCGTGTCTAGTGAAAAAGATGAGTTTCATCGATAAGTATCAGGCGAAAAAAGGCATGTTTTCGCTGATGCGTACCGGGAGAAAAAGATGAGTTTTGCTGATGAAGAAAGAAGGAAGAAAAATTTTCAAATTTTTTCCAAGTGTTGAAATTTCCTCTGTCGAAAAGAAAAGGTGATTTTTGTCGATGCATGTTGGGTGAACTCGGTGAGTTCTACTGACATGTTGGAAAGGTTTGAGGAGTTCCACCGATCAGAAGAAAATGGTGAGTTTTTCTAATGTGTCGGGTGAGCTTGGTGAGTTTTTTCGACACATCGGGAGCAAAGGAGTTTTGTCGATCGACAAGAAAAGGTGATTTTCCCGATACCTATTGGGTGGAATTGACGAGTTGTACCAGCATGTTGAGGGGGGAATCTGAGTTTCACCGATCGGAGGAAAAAAAAACAAATAGAAAATTCGTCGAAATAGGGAATTTCAATAGGTTTTTTAGTGGGATTTGCACGGACCAGAAAGATAAAAAATGGCATTGAACTTATGCACCAGTTTGCAAGAAATTGAAAGATTTACAAAAACAAAAAAATGAGGGCAATCCTTCTTAACCCTTGCTGTCCCCCTGAGACAGTCATTGTTGTGGAAGAAAAGTAGATGTTCTAACAAGCTCTCAACATATGATTTTTCCAAATGCAGGTAAGTAATTTATGATTTCTAAAAATGTTATGCAGCTAACAATTCTATTATGAACACATTTTGTAGAATCATAGTTACATCAAGGCAGTAGTCCACATAGTGCAGTTTGGAAAAGTTGGTTTTGGCTTGGCTATGAGAACCTACAGCATGAATGATGCATAAGATCCATATGAGCATGAGGAAGATGTTATGGGGGAAAAAATCCATGTTGGAAATGCTGAGACAAATTCTAATGGGAGAATATTTCAAGATACTCCCCCAGATTTTGTAGCCACCATGAGAAGCCTAAGGGTGAAGATGCAAAGTTACAGGGCAGATAATGAAAGATTGGTTAAGGCTCAGGAGCAACATAATCATATGAATGCATCCATGCTGCAGATTTTGAAAGACATCCAGAGGCAGATGAACTCTGGGGACCAGACAGTAAGAATAGAAGGAAGTAGGAGTGGTGCTAGAAGAAGAAAAATACCTTATAGTGGATCATGTGACCCTGAAGGATCCACTTAGGATTCAATCTCTTCATCTCACAAAAGTAAGAGGAAGAGAGGTTACCAAAACAATTCACATGATGAATTCAAGAAGGCTAAGCCTCCTACGTTTTATGGTAAGATGAAGAACGGTCAAGAAGCTGAAGCTTGGCTTCTTGAGATGAGAAAATATTTCCAAGTCCAAGACTACTCTTGTTATATGAAGGCTAGGGTGGCCATATTCAATTTAACTAGAAGAGCATCCATATGGTGGGAGCACTTTAGAAAAGTGAAAAATATTAATGAAAGGAAGTTTGTGTGGAAATAGTTCCAGAATTATTTCAAGCAGAAGTACCTCTCTGACAGGTACTATGATGACAAGATTAAATAGTTCCATGAGCTGAGATTGGGACAACAGACCATGGAGGAGTATGAAAACAAGTTCTTGGAGTTGTTGAGGTATGTCAAATAGATCAAGGATGATAAAGTGAAAATAAAACACTTTCTAAGTGGGCTTCTGTAAGCAAGAATATTTCACCTTTTGCGGACAAAAGTTGTTCCTCTGGTCTGAATGGTTCAAATCCAGAACAAATGAGTGAACGACAAAGGATGAAGACCCTCCCTGGATGTGTCGTAGATACCTGGAATGTTGCTTTGATAGTGAACCTGTGTACCTGCAATCAGATCAAACACACAAACACATCAAATCTACCAGAACATAATCTATTTATCCATGTTAGTGACTAAGGAATCCAACAACATTTACATGCAAAATCAAAACAACAGTAATGTGGGACAAAAATCAGCTTTGCATTAAGATGAATGGAGAAGTTTACAACCAATTAAGCCTTAGTGTTGACGTGCATCTCCATGAAACCAACACTTCATCCCCATAAGCTCCAACGTTGCTCTCTATGCTCTCAAATGGCTTGGGCCAAGTGGTCAATCCAACAGCATAACAATACCTCTAAAGTTCTCCCCCCTCAACCATGGACATGAGCTTGTATTTATAAGGCTCAATGGATAGGAATGGTTGAGATATTTGTGGATAAGGTGGCCTCTAAGATCCTATGATGGGGGATCTCGAGCTCAACTGACCAACAATGATAGGGATAAGGGAGGACACGAGGCTCATGATTGAGAAGCCTTGAGAAACTTCTCTTTTTCCCATTTTACCCAAGGTACCACTTTTTGCCTCTTATGACATAGCGGTTCAGGTTAAAAACGCTTATGGACTAAAGGCTATAAGCGGTGGCACCGCTTATGGTAAACAAGATACAGGCGGTGTGAGCAAGGTGCCACTCATGATTAACAAGGAAAGCGCAGTGCTGAGTATTTTCATGAAAGATTGACAAACAACATGGGTTTTCTCTCCAAGTGCTGGGATTAAGGGAAAATATGTAAGTCAAGGATCTTATCACATGGTGGTGACAGGATTTTGGTATAACAGGATGCCCCCCAAAGCATGAGTCTTAGAGGGATACGATAAACAAGATCTTTGAGAGAACAAGTCGTCGCTACAAGTTGAAAATGTCAGCTCGATTGGAGCATGTCGTCAAGTAGGCATCTGTAGTACATCAATATTTTTGACTCATAGACACAAGTAACCAACTCATGGCTATAGACCAATACAAGGCAAATCCATGGGAGGAATAAACAAGCATGGCTACTAGAATACAACGTAGATCCATGTGATAGAGGACTCAAACTTGGACATAGCTATAACGTAGATCTATGTCATACAGACACAAATTTGAGCATAGCCATGACCATACAAATGTGGATCCATGCAGGATATACAAAACTCCATCGCAACCTGGGGAAAAACAATGAGCGCTTTAAACAAATACCCATGGTCTTTGTCTGGACTTTCACAAAGTACAATTCTATCCATGTGATTACAATGATCTAAAGTCAAACATGGTAGAAACCACTTGATTATCGGCCAATGATGTTGATTCGGTGGATTATTCATCTTCAAAAATTAAACTGATCCAATATGGTACAATGGTATTTAATCTATGGTTCAAAGAACATAACATATGTTTTAACTCATAGATTTAGCTATGACACAAATTTAGTTGTGACACAGATTTAGCTGTGACACAGATTTAGCTGCGATAGACTTAGCTGTGACACAGATTTAGCTACGACACAGATTTAGCTGTGACACAGATTTAGGTATGACATAGATTTAGTTGTGACACAGATTTAGCTACGATAGACTTAGCTGTGACACAGATTTAGCTGCGACACATATTTAGCTGCAACACAGATTTAGCTGCGACATACCTTTCACACTGTTGTGACAGATTTGTTGCGACATTGCGAAGTTAGTGGTGACATCAAACGGTTACGTTACGTGTGATTCTATGGTATGGTGCAACATATGTGCATAACGGTCATTGCAACGTGTTGTGAATCAACCTATGCGTGGAGTTAGTTGCCACGTTTCGAGAATATGGAACGTCGTGGTAACATAATGCTTGTGCAGTGACTTGGCCGAATTGCATGGTTCAGCGTATGGTTGTAACAATAATAATAATAATAATAAAGATAGCAGCTGAGAGGATGGAATCGAATCGATTACTTATCCCTCCCACTGAACTCTTAAATAGAGGAGGTTGGCCACCGAGAGAGGGGGGATTGTTTTGGGAGTGCAGAGTATTGTTTCTCTGTTATGAGAAGCTTAGAGATCATTTTTGCTGCGAAGTGTCCAGATGCTGTGCTGTAGAAGTCGACATTCTCTATTATATTTTAGCTTTCTTTATCTTTGAATGCTGATTGTAATTTCGAGAGAAAGGTCTTAAAGATTGTGTACAGCATTCTCTTTACAGTTGCTGAAGTTGTTTCCAGAACCATTTTGTACCATTTTAAAAAGATTAATTGGATCGGTACCCATTGGAGAGGGACCTGGAGACGTAGCCCAGTGTAGGGGGTGAACTCCGTTATCAACTTCTGTTTGTGACGCTCTGATTCTGTGCCTCTTTATATCTGTTTATCAGTTCGTTTTCCATCTATTTTCAGTATTTGATTTCTGTTAATGTTGTTCCATTTAATTAACCTGCTGAACGCATTATTTTAACACAAACTTTTAATGCACACAATTTGAGGTCCGACAGATCATGTTATGGTATCAGAGCTGGTTGACTGCTTGTGCAAGTTTGTGAATGCTTACCAGGTCCAGGTTAAAGCGTGGTGAAGGAGAATTAGTTGAAGAATATCCTGAGATTGGCTCAAGGAAAACATTCTCAAGAACCATGTCTTCTCCACGGGGGGAAGAAGAAGGACATACAGAACGGGAAAAACCTGTTATTTCTAAATCTGAGTTTTTAGAGGCTTTTATGAGCATGAAATCCATGATGGAAATTCTACTCGATGAGAGAGAAGAAAGGAAGAAGAAATAAGAAGGATCTTCATCCAGAGATGCAGAAGTGAAGCCGGAAGAAAAGGGTAAAGGAGTAGGAGGTGATGGTGATCCTCCTGATACTAAACAGACTTTTTCTTCTTCTCATACTTCTCATTCAAATAATGCAAGTCCTAATATGCCTTATTTCAAATTGGATGTAAAATTTGAATTACTTATTTATAATGGAGATGTACATGCTGAAAAATTAGACAATTGGATCAAGCAGCTTGAAGTATATTGCAGGGTGCAGGGCATTAATGATGACCCTTCCAGGATTCAATTGGCCACTTTGAGAATGAGTGGAATGGCTCTTACTTGGTGGGAGAGAAAGATTCAGCAAGATCTTCGAAAGAATGGTAAAATCATTTCAATTTGGAATGAATTCATTGAAGTATTAAGGAAGCAATTTTATCCTTTAGGCCATATTCAACAATTAACCATGGGTTGGAAAATGTTTAGACAAGCTAAAGGACAAAGCATTCAAGATTATACTCATAAATTTAGAAAAAGGGCTATTGCATTGAATATTGCATTAGATACACAGGAAACTCTTCTTAAGTACATTGGTGGCATGCATTCTTATTTGAAACATACTTTGTTGATGTTTAACCCCAGTAATTTGGATGATGTATGTGTTCAAGCTACCCATTTAGAAGCTAGGGGTAAGCATGCTAATGATACTTTTGGGAAGAAATCTTTTAAATTTGACAGCAAATCGAAAGGTCAAGATAAGGGGAAAAAGAAGATGGCTACTGTGAAGAAAGAGGGTGAAAAGCCTACATGTTCGCATTGTCAGAAGGGACATGATGTCTCTAAGTGTTGGAAACTTCATCCGGAGTTAAGGCCAAAGAAGTACGGAGGAAACAAAGACAAAGGAAAAACAAAAGCTACTGCCGTAGTTATTCAAGACTTGGGATCCGACTCAGGTGATGAAACCAAGGTTACAACTGTCGAAATCCAAGGTAAGGATAAAAGTATCTCACTTCCCATTGATGCACAACCAAGTTCTAGTGCAAGTACAAGTCTGCCATCTACTTCTAAGCAAAATGATAAAAATAGAAGTGCACTGTTTCATGTTCGTGTCATTGCAAATCACACAAAGATTGATACACTGTTTGATAGTGGTTCACAAGTAAATATGATATCAGAAGAAGTGGTTAAGAAGTTGCATTTAGTTACTGTGCCTCATGAAAAGCCCTATCCTCTAGGTTGGGTTACTAATGATACAGGATTGCAAGTTACAAGGAAATGTGTATTAAAATTTGCAATTACTGAAAAGTTTAGGGATGAGGTAGAATTGGATGTAGTACCACTTGACATTTGTGGGATTGTACTTGGGAGTCCATATTTGTATGACCGGAAAGCAGTCTTTTATAGAGAGCAGAATAAGTATCATCTTTTTAAAGAAGGTATGGAATATATTGTACGAGCACATAAGATAAAAACCAATCTAGCAATAGTCTCTGCAGGACAAATGAAGAGGTTGGTAAATGCTAGTAAGAATTTTGTGTTGATGATGGTTAAGATGAAAAATGATGAAGTCTCTAAATCTTTTGAAGGATGTGACCCTAAACAGAAATCTAAATTGATTGAAATTATTTCTGAGTATGATGATTTGTTTCAAGATCCAAAGGTGTTACCACCGAAGAGGGAGATTCAGCATGAGATACATTTGTAGCAGGATGTGCCACTCCTGAACATAGCCATGTACCGGATGTCTATAATGTAGAATGAGGAAATAAAGAAGTAGGTTCAGGAGCTGATTGAGAAGGGGGTCATCCGACCTAGCACTTCTCCTTGTGGCTCTCCTATAGTCTTGGTTCCAAAGAAGGATGGGTCATGGAGGATGTGTATCGACTACAGGGCCCTTAACAAAATCACCATTAAAAACAGGTATCCTCTTCCTCGCATTGATGATTTGCTTGATCAGTTGAAACATGCAATTTATTTTACAAAATTGGATCTGCGTAGTGGGTATCATCAAATCTGTGTTGCTGAAAATGATGCCTGGAAAACAACGTTTAAAACAAAACAGGGTTTGTATGAATGTCTTGTAATGCCTTTTGGGCTATGTAACGCTCCTGCTACTTTCATGTGGGTCATGAATGATGTCTTTCGACCATTCATTGATGATTTTGTAATTGTATATTTGGATGATATCCTTGTGTTTAGAAAAACCTGGGAAGAGCATATTGTACATGTGAAGAAAGTTTTAGATGTACTGAAGAAGGAGAAGCTTTATGTAAAAATGTCTAAATGTGAGTTTGCTAAAACTTCTCTAGTATATTTGGGCCATATTATTGGTGGAGGCCACCTACGAGTGGACCCAGCCAAGGTTGATGTCATTGTAAACTGGCCACGGCCTAACACCGTTACTGAAATCAGAAGTTTTCTGGGTGCGGTTCAGTATTGGAGAAAATTCATTTCTGGATTTTCTTCCATTGCTGCTCCATTACATGCATTGACAAGTGTTAAAGAAATTTTCCAGTGGGGAGGAAAGCATCAGAGAGCCTTCGACACTTTGAAGGAAAAGATTAGCACATCACCAATTCTGACATTGCCATATTTGCAGTAGCCATTTGAGATCGAAACCGATGCCAGCGGGTTTGCCATGGGAGTAGTTTTGATGCAAGGAAGGAAGCCAGTCTGTTACCATTCAGAAACATTCTCTACTACGGTAAGTAACTATCCGACTTATGACAAAGAGTTGTATGCTTTGGTACAGAGTGTGAAGAAGGGGAAACATTATATCATGGGAAAAGAAACAGTCATACATACTGATCATCAGCCACTTCAATATTTACAATCTCAAACTAAAATACAACAAAGTAGGCATTTAAGATGGATGGGATTCTTACAACAATTTCATCTCATAATTAAATACAAGAAGGGAATTCATAATAAGGTAGCAGACATGTTATCAAGGCCACCTATGAATGCTTCAATCATTCTTCAAAACAGTTCATTAACACATGAAAGTTATATTGAACAGTATGCAGAAGATAAAGATTTTAAGAAAGTATATGCATCACTGTAGAAGGAGCAAGTCGACATAAGTCGACTTGAACGAAGACCGACTTAGTCGATCAGCCGACTAAGTCGAGAGACCGACTACGTCGGTCGGCTGCGTAAACACAGTAGTTAGTCTGTTAACTAATAGTCGTGTCGGTTTGGTGAACCGACAGGTAGTTATGATTGTAACTGTTTGTAACCTGTATATTAGGCTGTTGAGCCACACAAGAACACAGTTCAGTTCTTGGCTTTGTATGATCTATTGAGAATAATATAATCTGTTCATCATATCAGTTCTTGTCTCTTGCATCAGTGTATATTTTTGTATGTATTATTGGTAACCTTATGTGATCTGTAGGATTACAACATTGGTTCCGTTGCCGGTAGTACATAACTGGAATATATGCTCACATATGATACCAGAGCAGGAGATCAAGGACTGGTGGGAGCGAAAAATTGCTAACTATCTACAAAATTACGCGAGAAGGAACAGATTGACAGTCGTAGAAGCCAAAGCCCGATTTTTCACTGAAACTCACGAAAAATTTGTCGAATCCGTGCCCCACCTACTGAAGCAGCTTTTGGATGAGAAAGTCGGACAAGACTAAAGAAGCACAGTTACTCCAGAAACTG
>LPNX010540258.1:97078-114213 GCA_001517045.1 Pseudotsuga menziesii | reverse complement strand
AGAATAGCTCTCTTTGAGATGAACAATCGGGATTTGGAGATGGCAGACCTCACCATTGACGAGATCCTCCCCTCCGATCTGGATCTTGAGACAACCCAACTCCCCATTGTGGAGATCCACCCCCCAGAATCTTCTTCTTCAAAAGAGTTCGAGACCATTTCTATGTTTTCTTCCATCACCACCCCCCCGGCAACCGATCTGACAACCCAAACATTTTGCAGTGATGAAGAAGTTCTTGAGGCTCTCACCGCCCCAGATTATCCCTGGGATGACATGCATCATCGTTCATACTTTCTCCCAGATGAACCATCTTCTAGCACCGCTCCTCAATTTGCAGTCGAATCCAAAGACTTCCTTCCCCCGAAGGTCGACTAGTTGAAGGACCCTATTCCTGCTCCTGACACCTTCGAAGAGGGTAACATGGAAAACATCTCACCTGTTATCCAAATCGATCTTGCTGCCCCCGGGGGCACCCCCGAACTCATCGCTTTAGGAGAATCTTGCACTGAGCAGGAGGTTGACGAGTACAAAGCACTCTTCAAAGAATTCCGTGATGTCTTTGCCTGGTCCTATACCGAAATGCCTGGCCTTGACCCTGCCATTATAGAACACCACATCGACACATGGCCTGATATAACCGCCGTTCGTCAGAAACAGCGTCCCATACACCCCTCCAACCTCCCAGCTGTCAAAACAGAGATCGAGAAACTTCGCACAGCAGGATTCATTTATCCTATTGCTTATACCACATGGGTTTCAAACCCTGTTCCTGTCAACAAGAAACAAGGCACCCTTAGAGTATGCACTAACTTCCGAGATCTAAACCGCGCTTGTCCCAAAGATAATTTCCCTACGCCATTCATTGACCAGCTCATCGATGCGTGTGCGGGGCATGAAGTTCTCTCCTTCATGGACGGTTTTTCCGGATATAATCAGATACAAATCCGTAAGGAAGACCAATACAAGACCGCTTTTACTACCCCATGGGGCACTTTTGCCTATCGTGTTATGCCTTTCGGTCTCAAAAATGCTGGCGCAACATTTCAGTGGGCCATGACCTATTGCTTTCATGATTTGGTCCACATCCTGCTCGTATACCTCGATGACCTTACAGCTCATTCCCGAAGACGATCAGACCACCTAAACGACCTTCGGCAAGTTTTTCTGCGTTGTCGCAAATATCGAATCCGCTTGAACCCACACAAGTGTGTTTTTTGCGTTCCGGCAGGCCGATTGTTGGGTTTCATTGTCTCCCACAAAGGAATTACCGTAGATCCACTGAAATTACAAGACATCTTAGACCTTCCTTCCCCCCGAACACTCAAGCAGCTCCAAAGTCTGCAAGGGCGATCTAATTTCCTTCGACGCTTCATTCCCAATTACGCCACAACCGTTCATGGTTTCTTGCGCCTACTTCGTACCCGAGTACCCTTTGTCTGGGACGAGCAAGCAGAAGCTGCATTTAATGCCCTCACGAAATCTCTCACACAAGCCCCCTTGATCTCCCCTCTGGATTTCTCTCAAGATTTCATCCTCTACATCTCGGCATCCGAGTATGTTGTGTCAGAAGTCTTGGTCCAAGAAGACCCCTCACGACAAGAACATGTCATTTACTACGTTAGCCAGACCTTGTCCGGCCCACCCCTACGTTATCCACATGAGGAGAGACTAGCCCTAGCAGTGGTCTTTTCCGTCCAAAATTGCGACACTACATTTTACTTAGTCATACCACAGTCGTCGCCGACTCTAACCTCATGGTCTATCTCTTAAACCGGCGGCTCCTGCAAGGTCGTGTGGCCAAATGGGTCATTATCCTCCAAGAATATGACCTTACTTTCCGAACACCCAAGAGCACCAAAGCCCTTGCGCTTGCCCAGCTCATGACGGATCTCCCTTCCTTTATCCCCGCCCCCCCCATCTCCGAAGAGTTACCCGATAATCACTTATTTACCATCTCGTCCGATGACCCGTGGTACGGCGATATCTTGTTATACCTGCGCACGCAGAAGTTTCAACCCACAATCACTTGGAATGGACATCGTCGTATCTGTCACCATGCCTCTCGCTACCTCCTCATTGGAGATGTCCTTTACCGGCGAGGAATCGACACAATTCTTCGTCGTTGCCTTATACATGAGGAAGCGGAACAAGTCCTTAATGATTGTCATAGTGGTGCCTGCGGCGGCCATTTCTCAGGGATGGCCACTGCCCAAAAGGTCATCCGCGCCGGATATTTCTGGCCCACACTCTTCACCGACTGCATCAATGCAGTCAAGCATTGCCATAACTGCCAACTTTTCGCCCCCAAAGCTCGGACGCCACCTGCTCCGTTACACCCAGTAGTCACTGTTGGTCCCTTTTGTAAGTGGGCCATCGACTTCATGGAGTGTAGACCCACATCCGCAAACGGCCATAAGTACATCATTGTCGCCGTCGATTATTTCACCAAATGGGCAGAAGCCATTCCCACCTTCAATTGTAAGGCTGACACTGCTGTCCGTTTCTTCTTCAACCATGTCATCACTAGATTCGGAGTCCCTAAACAATTGGTATCTGACCATGGATCACATTTTGAAGATTGTGTGTGGTGCGAGTTATCCACCCTCCTCAAGTTCGAACACCAATTTTCCTTGGCTTATTACCCCCAAGGGAACGATCAAGTAGAAGCAGTTAACAAAATCCTAAAAACCATACTCCAACGCACAATTGATCAGCATAAGTCCAATTGGCACCATATGCTATTTCCTGCTTTATGGGCTTACCGTACATCCACCAAGACCGCCACTGGTTTTACCCCATTTCATTTAGTTCACGGTGTAGAGTCTGTCCTCCCCATTGAGTGTCAGATACCTGCCTTACACATCGCTGTTGAGCTTCTCCCCGATACTTCCCCCCTTGAGAAACATCTGCTATCCCTCGAACAAGCTGATTAAGATCGTCGTGCTACTCTCCAGAATATCGAAGCTTCCAAAACACGTTCCAAAGCCCATTATGACAAACATGTTCACCCTCTAACTTTCCACGAAGGGGACCTCGTCCTCGCCTATGACCAAGCCAACGACAAAAAAGGTAAAGGAAAATTCGAGTCCATGTGGCAAGGCCCTTACATTGTGCAAACTTGCCTCGGCAAGGGGGCATACATCTTAGCAGACTTTGAAGGACGACCCTTCTCCAACCCCCGGAATGGGTTGTATCTGAAACGTTTCTACCCATAACCGAAACCGTGACCTCATTGGTCCGCATTTGCACAGTTTGCTCTCTTTTTGTTTTTCACCGTTTTTTTACCACAATCTCACATTCATCACATTTTTTGCATGCTACCAGATGGATCCTCTTCCACCTTGTTACATCGGCTTCGCTGATGGTGCCAGCCGCTGGTCTCCCAACCTCGCTTCTGCAGCATGGGTCTTATACTCCCCTTCCAACGAACGCATCCACCTTGACAGAATATGTATCAGCGCTGCTACAAATAACCAGGTGGAGTATGATGCTGTGACCGGTCTCCTAACTGCTGCCCTCCAGATGGGCATACGTCACCTTCATGTGTTCTTGGACTCCCAGCTACTTGTCTCCCAGCTCAACAACTGCTACCAGGTGCGTGATCCCTGCCTATTTCGAAAGTTCCTGCGGACAAAACAACTTAGCCGACAGTTTGAATCCATCACATTCACACATGTCCCAAGAGATTACAATAGTGTCGCAGACCAAATGGCGAACAATGTCCTAGACTGGCATATCAATCACACTATGTAACACCTCCATCATGCATCATTAACCCATAGCATCTCATCCAAAGATACAAAAACCCAAAAAGACTGCATTGCATCAACATTTGCATACATAACACATAAACCATCAACATGACATTTGCATCCATAAGGGCATCCACGTGCCTAGTCATACATACATCATGTCATATCATATCAAAAAGGGGCATCCACGTGCCCAACAACCTAGACTACTTGCATCCACGTGCAGTATCAACATAGAACACATCATAAAGCGCATCCACGTGCGTACAAATGAGACAACATCACCAAAAAATGTGCATCCACGTGCATATATATATAGACAAGTCAAAAAATACATGTTCAGAACTATACATGTTCTGAGTACCCCAGTACTCAGCTATACAAATAATATGTATGTACATCCCTCTAAACTCATAAAATACAAGCCGCAGCTACAAAAAATCAGGGAGAGACCCCTGCTCTCCCTAGTGGGAATCATACCCCGGATCACTCTCCGTGTCAGCCGCCTCTGACTCCTCCTCCTGCTCCTCCTCCGATGAGTCCTCAGCTCGCCTGGGCATCGGTACCCGTGCTCGTGCCCTCTCCGCCAGGAGAGCCACCCGGAACGCTATCCCTCTGAAATCCCGAGGCGCCTGCCTACAATCCCGAATCGTATATCGAGGAAGGTTCTCCCACCCCACCTCGCTCACTCCCGCCAACAGCCGCTCCAACAGCGCCCGTACAGACTCTAGCGCCCCATCCACGTCTCGCCGATGCACAGGACCTCGCCCGAGCAAAGCCGGCACCGCCACAACCCCTCTACGGGGCACATGATCTCGCGGCGGCCTCGGACCCACATCTGCAAACACCGAGTTGTCAGTCACCATATATATCATATATAACATAAAAACTGGACCAAACAATTAAAATCATACATACCGTCTGGACCCCATGCCTGTCCAGGTGGCCGTGGTGCATCTGGATCCCCTGTGTAGTCCATGCCTCGGTACGGGTAGTCCTCCAATGCCAGAGGTAACTGCAGCCACTGCATATATAGCTCCTGAGTGAAATACCGCCCCACGTCCCCGCCGCCCCGGCGACGCATCATCTCTCCCCACCGGATCATCCGGGGCTCCCTCGGGCCTCCCTCTCTGACCGGCACCCGCGGCCGCAGGGTAGGGACCCTCTCCATAAAAAATGCCACTAAAAACGAACCAAAACAGAATCCCTTGCCAGCTTCCTTCGCTGCGGTCAGCTGTCGCTGCACGCAGGTTAGGAACATCTGGCCCCAAGCATAGTATGTCCCAGCCAGCACTCGCTCAATAATCTGCATCTGACCCCCCGACACCTTCTCAGGTGCCTGGGATCCCAAAATCCATACGACACAAGCTACCATCGCCTATACCGCTGACTCCCGTAAATCCTGAATCCGAAGTGCATTCCTATGCACCCTCGCGTCTGCCCTACAAAAGCGCGCTGCCAAGTCATCTATGTCGAGATCCGCCAAGATCCGCGGCTGTGTATCCGTTACCCGCCCCAGGAAGGGTAACCCCGTGAAGAAGTAAACATCGACCAGGGTGAGGTCCACCCTCTCTCCCTGTACCCGAAACGCCTGTGTCTTGGGCTCCCAGAAATCAATCAAGCGGTTCAGCAGTAAACTTGCTGACCGTATCATCGGAATCTCCGCGAACTTTAGTAGTCCAAAGAGTGCCAACATGGACAGCACCCGACGGTCCTCTCGAATGGAAGTCACCAGATCCTCTGGAATCTCCCTCTCCTGCCATATCACCCATGGCATCCTGCAAATCAAACAAAGAAGTCTCATTAGCCTCATGTCCAAAAGACAAACCTGCCCACCCCATCCCCACCCCAAGGACAGTCGCGGCCCAGACCGCGGCTGTCAAGCCCACAGTCGCGGCCTAGACCATGGCTGTCAAGCCCCACAGTCGCGGCCCAGACCGCGGCTGTCAAGCCCCACAGTCGCGGCCCAGACCGCGGCTGTCAAGCCCCACAGTCACGGTCCAGACCGCGGCTGTCAAGCTCCACAGTGGCGGTCCCAACCGCGGCTGTCAAGCCCAACAGTCGCGGTCCAAACCGCGGCTGTCCAGCCCAACAGTCGCGACCTCTGACCGCGGCTGTCCAAGTCAAACCCGCGGTCGGAGACCGCGATCTCGACCACTGAACCCGCGGTCCACACCTATCGACCGTACAACAGAGCCTCTTGGGCCCCACCAACCCCCCAACCCAAAAAATCACAACAGGTGTCGGTTTAACAGAATACCTGGCTCTCCCGAATCTCGAATCCGCCGGTCAAATCGTCCAGAAATCACCCGTAAGCTCTAGTTCACTCCGATCCCCAATCAATCTCGAAGAGTACAAATGATGTGTCACATGGGGCCCACTTACTATTTATAGTCCGTTGACCTTTTCTTGTTTTGGCCATTCTGAACCCATCCGGAATCCGTTTTCCGAACCGTTTCCACCATTGGAACCAGCACGACTAGCTCATCCTCATGGTCACCTTGTTGCATCTTTTTTACTACATCATTTTTTGCCCATTTTTTAGACACTCATAGTCACCTCGGTTAGCGCGCCACATCGACCGCAGTATGATCGTTCCACACTTTTTACATGAGCCATTCACTCCTGTCATACTGCAATGGTTTCGTTCTTTTACCCCCATTCAACCACCCTACAAGGAGGCCCACCAGTGTCCCCCCGCCCCCCCCACCATCAGTTCTGATCATCATCAATGTCCCCAAATTGAACACTTCCTCCTTGCCTGACCATTCCACCAAATACAGAGTCTTCTTATTTGCTTTCAGACTCCTTAAAATTGAAAGCAACCACGAGCATGCACTGTCATGGGCTCGCAAAAACCACATGACAGTACCATTTCATTCCATTAGAGTCTTCTTATTTGCTTTCAGACTCCTTAAAATTGAAAGCAACCACGAGCATGAACTGTCATGGGCTCGCAAAATCCACATGACAGTACCATTTCATCCCTACAGAGTCTTCTTATTTGCTTTCAGACTCCTTAAAGTTGAAAGCAACCACGAGCATGTACTGTCATGGGCTCGAAAAATCCACACGACAGTAGCATTTTATATATCCACACTTCTTCTCGTTCCATAACCCATGAAGAAGTCCCCCCCACCTCTTGGCACTATGATCAATCTTCTCGGCAGCACCTCCAACCAGGTCACCTTTGTTCAGAGTATTCTGCAGTCTCCTACCATGTTACCACAGCTTGAGTCTCCCTCAGCCCAGTGAACTGCCCAGATCCCTTACAGCTATGATTCCTTTACCACTAATCAGTTTCATGTGCTGCCCGATCATCCCCGCCATCATACTCTGAACAAAGGAAGTTTGAGTCCACCCACTCTACTTGCCCAGTTAGTCCCACCAGTTTATCACTCTTACCATCAGTACTATCACAGTTCGGTTTTGCACCTCGTGCTCCTGTCAAGGAAACATCATTGCCTTGATAGTTGCAGGTCTCCCTCTGTCGACGACAACTCCTCTATTCCAGAGAATAGACCTAGAGGCTCCTGCGCCTTGGACCCATCACCATTTGTGGCGAGTGCCTACGGACCATTTTGGGAGGAATCATTATTGCCTCTCCGAATGGTTGTTTCTCACATGTTCGACTTCAGCACCTTATTCGCATCGTTGAGAATCGCGCAGGATACATACCCTTTCCATTCTGTGTCGAAGACCCCGGAAGGGCCAACAATGGTGCCGATGACCGCAGGAGTGTAGTTCCCATGTAACTAGGGGTGGGTAAGGTTGGTTTATGACAGTAGGAATAGTCACTGGTATGGTAGGAATATCCATAACAAACATGGAAGGGACACTACCTCGAGGTATAAATGGTGGAATGGACGTAGGAACCACGGTGTCTAGAGTGGGGCCACCACTAGTGGGTAGAAGACCATCAACAATGTGTGTAGTGAAAAATGGACCACTAGGACCAGAACTTGTCGGTCCAATGGAAGGGATACCTGTAATGATGGGTGGAATGGACACAAGTCCACTACCAACCGTCCCCCATTGGAAGGGGTTAGGATCTGCACCAGCCATGGGGATAGATGGGGTAGGAAAAAGGTAGGTCCATAATGATATGAATCTGAATAAGACTTAGAGGCTGTGTGTGGCTCTAAGGGTGGTGAGTGATGTTGAATATGGATCCGATGGTGGCAGTTCAAGGATCCGAACTGGGGGGTATGCCCCATAATCTTATATGAGTAGCATGGTGATGGAGTAGTACTATGTAATGAATGAAAAATCAAGAATATAAATCACAGGCTCAAAATCCCAGCTACAATCGAGTGTGTAGAAGGAGAGCGTATAAATGGTGGCTCACAGGTCAATAACGATATCTAAAACCGAACTGAAACAATAGGTTATAGCAAGGTGAGTGTTATAGCTGATTTTACCACTCCAAGTGAATCACACTTGTATGGCCTTTCCCCTGTCCCTCTGCAGACTCCTTGGACCCCTTGGACCATTTTTTGTCCTTTGATGTTTCCCTGACCATCCCTAAAAACATGTGAAAAATGATACAAGTGACTTTTAAACCTCTAATCGCGTATATACACGAGTTTGACCACTAAAACCGTGTACATCGGGATGCGTACAAAATCTAAATCCTTTTGGAGTTTTCCTTAACATGGATCTGACTCACTTGACTCCTGGCCTTCCATATGCCTTGAGATTGCTCAGATTCGACCTTTCATTACCCTTTTGAAAAGCTATATAAGGAACTCTTTGGTACATTGAAGGCATAAGAGAGAATTGAGATCAAAGAAACTATATTCCATTGTTGTCGGAACTTATGCTTGAGTCTACATCCCTTTGTCGTTTGGAGCACTTTTGTGTTCTTCCCAAGCTTGCCTTTTGCTTGTGAGCTTGCTATCAAGAGATGGACGATTGAAGTGGTGGAGGCCCAAGTGGGGGATTCAGTTTCTCTGATTCGTAGATGTGCCGATAGAGGTTGTATCCATTGTAATCTCTGATCTTATAATAATAGAAATATCTTTTCTTGTCCAATAATGTGTTTTTGAATGAATATTATATCCATTGGATGATTTCAAATGTTTATGCATTGTTGATTATATATGCTAGAATAGATCTAACACCGATATATATAGTATGCTTGTATTGTTTACTTGTTGTTGAGGAATTAATCTATCAATTCAAGCTGAAGTTGGAAAGCTCAACAGGGATCTACTTCAACCTTCCAGAATAAGGTACGAGGTGTGATCCTTTAGTGTTAGATGTTTTAATTTCTATTTCATATTGGAAAGCATTGATTTCTAGAGTCAAGCTGTCTGTTGTGGTACCCCAAGCGATAGGAATTTCTCTCCATAACACAATTGGCGACTCCACTAGGGAGTTCCTAGTAGTTCTCCTTTGGGGGTTTTCTATCGACATTCAATGACTTTGAATTGCTCTTTCTTTCTTGTTTCTATGTCGGGTCTGGGGGCATGTTTTCCTGGTAGTTTCTGATTGGTGTGAAGTTTGTTTCAGCTTGTCTGTTTGCCTTGATTTTTATGTACTTTTCTTCCTGTACGTGAGTTGAGCTCACAGTCGCATATACACATGGATTTCTTTGCTGTTTCCACATAGACATGCAGGTTTACTGTGAAAAGTCGCGTATGCCCTTAGTTTTTCCTTTTAGAGGAAGTTAAAAGGTTGCTGGGTGAATTTTGATGATTGCTGAGTCTCCTTTGATACTGCCTGAGTCTGTATACACCTCTATTTCTTACCAGAGAATTTTTTTTTTAGGGTAAATTTCTTTTTTAAGAAGGTTCTTTCCATTGCATTTTTCGATTTTTTGTTTTTAGATTAGTGCATTAGATTTCTTTTACCTTAGTGCTTTTCTTGAGTGCTACTTGAGTGTGATTTCAGAGTCTGGGGGTTGTAGAATCATTCTTTTTCTTTTTGTATCTCATTTTATTTCAAAAAATACAAAAATATTTGCTTATCATCATGCATTGCATTTTGCATTTTTCATAGTACTTGCACTAGATTTGCTTTGGAGTATTAGTTAGGATTTCATATAGGAAAGCTTGCATTCATCATTTGAAGAAAAATTGTGCATTTCACATAGTAGCATACCCTGTTTTCATGGACACAATGCATTTGCATTGATTGTTAGGTGTGCATTTTACTTCATGTTGTGTCATAACACCATTAGTTGCACAACCATATCCCTTTTTTGAGTAATAAAGCCAATTAAAATCAACGCTTAATTAAAATGAACTACACTATTTTATTTGATAGGGTTCACCAACAAGCTTAGGTTTTAGGTCTTGGAATAGTTCATTGTGAGTAAATTCTCCAATACCACTAAACAACAACATGTATGTGTCTATCCAGGTGAGCGTGTGAAATCCTTGGTATAACCAGTGTTTCTCAGGATCCTACTCTCAAAAGGGAGTTAAGCATGAGACAATGTGAGCGGTTATTGATTGGGATGACCCCTAGTCATAACTGAGTAGCACCGGAGATATTTCCAGGATTATATTCGTATCTAGGGGCTCTTTTGAGAGTTTTAGGCTTTGCTACGCTCCCCATATTGTCAATCCTGCCTACGACTATCCGCCTGAGCATTGATTATATTGAGGTGACCTTAGTGGCCTTACCTAGGATATCAAGGGGGTACTTTGCAGGGGTTATTCTAAAAGTGTCCCGGCCAAGTTGGGGTCGAACAACACAGTCGTTTTACGTGTTGAATCTGAGGGACACAATAATTGGTTACGTACCTCTGTTTGTTGTGTACGAGAGTCTCAAGCCTCTCCTAAGTGATACATACCTACTTCATTCGGGGGCTCACTTATCCTTCCCTTGATTTATTTCCTTTGGATTTAGATTTAATTGGTGATTGCTCTGTGCACGATAGCTTGCTTAAGGTTTGTGTAGATAGAGAGTCTTTTCTATTTTTTGAGTCATTGTGGACTCAGGTGCGGCTCCTCACCATTCTTGTCGTTTAGCAAGGCTTCCGCCTTCTACATCTCCTCCTCCTTTGGGAGAGAGACATAGATAATCTAGGCAGACTACTTTGCACATTGATTCACAAACCATGGGAGACCATATAGAAGGTATTCCTGAACCACCTTCTCCCATTCATGTGGAAGATGGGGAGTTAACTCCTACCTATGATCCTTCACCCGAATTGACTGAGTTAGGTCCTGTGATTTCTGAGATAGGAACCTTTCATGATAGACCTAATCACTCTAGGGTTGAATCCCCATTGACACATTACGGGTATGGAATGTCGGAGGATGCCGAGACTCATTTCGAACCTATGAGCACTAGTTATGGTAGTTATGGTATGTCTGGTTTTCCCACACATGATTTGGAATTTCATGTCGAGCCTGAGTTTGAGTCTAACACTATGCCTAGGGGCACTCTCATTCTATACCATGTGGAGAGGTTTGGGAGCACTAGTCACATTGCACCTTCCATCCCGGTGGTGGAAGCTACATCACATATTCCTCCTAGGTATAGAGTTAGTGATTCCATTAGGATAACAGATCCAAGGCGAGTGAATATAGGGAATAGTATGTATTTGATTACACATATCCCTTCATCCTCTGTCCCTAGTTCTTCAAATGTTCATGCTCCACCTCATTCACGTGGTCCTTCGGGCCGAAACGTGGCTACGAGTCATGTCTGTATTGCGGTTACTAGATCAGTAGTGTCTCAGCTTCATGCACCACCCGTTGTTTCAGGAGGTCATGCTCATACTTCTAGAGGTCACATCCCTACTTCCGGAATGTACATTCCTACTTCCGGAATGTATGTTCCTACCTATGGAGTGTCTTATGGGACATCGCATGTGATGACTTATGGACCCTATTATGGGACGAAGTATGTACAGGGTTCTTCACCTTATGGGGACGGGTATCAAAAACCTACTTACTCTCCAAATTATGGCTTTGTAGCACCGACTAGTCAAGGTCCACCACATTATGGTGCTTCCATTCCACCCTATACGGGTCAAATGGGAGGAGGGCACTATGGCCAAGGCCATGGTGGTAATCAGACCTATGTGAATCAGAACTATCAGGGAGTGGTCCATCGAACTCATCATCCTAGGCTCCCTTTCCTCACAATACTAAATATTCCTAACTTGTTGATATTGACGAATGATCCTATTGCTCATGACCCGACTTGGCTGACTGTCCCTACTAAGCTTCCCTCGGACATACCCAAGTTCGAGGGAAAACTGGGAGAGGATCCAAGTGAACATGTTACTACCTTTCACCTATGGTGCTCTTCAAATTCCTTACATCAGGACTCAATCCATTTGAGACTATTTCAACGCACCCTTACAGGGCCTGCCGCGAAATGGTATATAGAGCTACCTAGGGGGGCATTCGCTTTGTTCGATGACCTAGCGATGAATTTTCTTAACCACTTCCAGCTACCAGTGCATTATGATGTTGGTATTGGGGGGGACAAGAAAGCTAAATGTAAGGTTAAATTCCCTTGTAAGTTGTGTAAGGATGATCACCTCACTTACTTGTGCCCTCGTATCGATGAAGCCTCGAGATTCTTGGCATAGGGCCCAACTGTGCTAACTAACCCTTTACCTTACAATCAAAATATGAACTCGAGGACCCATGATCAGTGTGGTGGTGATCAAGATCTGCTAGAGGGTAGTGGTTATGGTTGCATTAACATGGTACGTGCTGCGAAAGTTGTGACCTGTGTGAAGGACTATGGTTCATCACAACCCCGCCCAGGAAAGGAACCTGATCCACCAGGGTCTCCTTTGCGTATTGAGAAACCTATGGATAAACCTGAAGCTACACCTCACATTCCTAAGGGAGTCCTTAAGCTATTCACTTGTTAAGGATTTGGGCCACACTCCTTGTGCGATGTCTGCATTGGAAGTGCTTCAGAGTTGTCCTTCACAAAGGAAGGCTTTGCTTTTTTTCCTTGGTGTGAATGATGATGATTCTTCCTCTGTGATTAAATTTGAAACCGTAGGACTTCAGCCTCGCTAGCCTTACTATGTGTCTCTTTTGATTCACGTAGAATGTCTTAACATGATCGTCAAATGTACCGTGATTGAGGAAGGTGTTGCCGCTTCTGTGATGTCTTTATCGTGTTGGAAGGGCTTAGGTTCCTTTGAGAGGTCTAAATCAGCGACCATGTTAACTGCATTTGATGGGAGATTGTTCAAGCCGCATGGGATCCTTCCTTCCCTTAAGGTCCATTTGGGAGGGAAGACCGTTGTGATAGAGGTCAAGGTTGTTGATGCGCCCCTTGACTACAATCTCTTGCTAGGTAGGAATTGGATGTACAGTATGCAAGCTGTTGCTTCTTCCCTATTTTTCGTTGTATGCTTTCCATTTAATGGGAAGATAGTCACGATTGATCAAATGAAATTCAAGAATCCGTCTATTACCGCATCTTCAGGAGCTTCAATCCTGATCATTGAGCACTCTCATCCGGCAACTGGGAGTGTGGGTGTAAGCATGTATCCATCCCTCATGTGAAGCTTTAGTTTTTCTGCACCGATCCTTATGATAGGGTCTAGTTCTAGTGAGGCTTTGACATCTATGAGATCGGTGTCTTTTCGCACAAGTCATATGGAAAAACCTTGGGTTCTTCCTACACCGAGTACTCCGAGTGAGCCCATCATGATGAACGTTCCATTTCCTGCAACTATGATAGCTTATCAAGCCAATCTTGAATCTATTATAGAGCCTAGTCCTTCCTCTTCATGGACAGAGGAGGATGACCCTTATGTGCTGCCGGCATGGGAAGTACAGTCTTCTCACACACATGACTACCTTGATACCATTTTCCCTTCAGATGAAGTGATTATTGAGGCCATGTCAGGAGTTGAGCCACCATGGGAGGAACTACATCATAGATCTTACTTTATTCCCGAGCTTGACCGCTTGGAGCGTGAGGAATTTAGGGAGGTTCTTAGTGAGAGAATTGGTAGTCCTATGGTTCCATTAAGCTCTCCTGGTTTGATGGCTGATGGAAACATGGATAACATATCTTCAATGATTTCTATCAATATCTCTCACGATCCTGGCAGGATAGAGAATGTCTTTATTGGGGCAGAATGTTCCCATGCTGAGATTCTAGAATACACCGAGCTATTCAAAGAATTCTATGATATCTTTGCTTGGTCTTATGACGAAATGCTAGGAATCAACCCTTGGATTGTCAAACACGAGATTAAGGCTTATCCCAACGCTAAGCCTATTCGACAATGTTTACATGCTGTGAATCCTAGGAAAGCACCCACCATTAAGGCAGAGATAGAAAAACTGTTGAAATCCGGTTTTATCTATCCCATTCCCTTTATGGAGTGGGTTTCAAACCCCATTCTAGTGGATAAAAAATAGGGAGCGATCCACATATGTACTGATTTCCATGATTTGAATTGTGCCTATCCTAAGGATATTTTTTCCATGCCATTTATTGATCAGATTTTGGATGAGTGTGCTGGTAGCGAGGTTTTTTCCTTTATGGATGGATTTTTAGGATATAATCGGATACAAATTAAACCTGAGGACCAACATAAGACTACATTTATTTGTCCTTGGGGAACTTTTGCATATCGAAAAATTCCTTTTGGCCTTAAAAACGCCGGAGCTACTTTTCAGTGGGCAATGACCTTGATCTTCCACGATCTCAAGTCTATTATCGAAGTATTTTTGGATGACCTTGCTGCTCATTCTCGTATGAGAGTGCATCATTCCTATCACTTGAGATTTTTCTTCGAAAGATGCCGCCATTATTTGGTTAGGATAAATCTTCATAAGTGCATCTTTTGTGTGAAGTCTGGCCGCTTGTTAGGATTCATCATTTCTAAAGAGGGTATAAAAGTCGACCCTTTGAAGGTTGAGGCAATACTTCAGTTTTCTCCCCCAAAAAATATTCATCATCTTCAATGTTTGCAAGGCATGGAAAACTTCTTACAGAGTGTCAATTTTGCCAATTTGACTAGAGGCTTCATGTGTCTTTTGAAGAAGGACACCACTTTTTGTTGGGATAAGCGAGCCTAGGAGTCCTTCGATGCGCTCAAGCGAGCCCTAGCATCGACCCCGGTGATTAGTCCCCCAGACTATAGCTGTGATTTTCTACTTTATGTGGTTGCGTCCATGGAGATGGTTGGGATGGTTTTGGTTCAAGAGGATGAGGAGCTCCAAGAGCATGTCATATACTATCTGAGCCAAAACCTTATTGACACAGAGATTCATTATTCTCATTTTGAGAAGCTTTCCTTAGCTACCGTACATGCGGTTCAACAGTTGAGACATTATATTCTCCTTCGCTAGACCTTGGTTGTAGCCCATGTCAATCCGTTTCAATTCATCCTCACTTGAAGGATGATTGGGGGAAAATATAATAAATGGATTGTCATCCTGCAAGAATTCAATCTTGAGTTTGTTTCGGCAAAGTCAAAGAAATCGTTAATTTTTGCGGAGCTTATATCAGATTTCCTAAGCGAGGACGAGGATTTGGTTTGTGAAGATATGTTTGTCAATGAGCACATCTTCTTAATCTCAACCTTAGACCCATGGTATGGGGATATCATTATATATATACAAACATTGAAGGTCCTTACTCACCTCTCACAGGATGAACGACGATGATTACGTCATGTGTCTAAGAATTACCTCATAGTGGATAACAATTTATACCGCCATGGGGTAGATTCCATTTTACGACGTTGTTTAACCCATGAAGAGGATAAGGTAGTGCTAAATGATTGCCACAGAGGGGCATGTGGTGGTCATTTATCTGGGCTTTCTACAGCCCAAAAAATATTAAGAGCGGGTTATTTCTGGCCGTCGATATTTAAGGATTGTGTAGATGCGGTCAAGAGGTGCCACCCTTGCCAGGTGTTCGCACGTAATATGCCATCGAAACCTACCCCATTACATCCCATCATCACCGTCGGTCCCTTCACTAAGTGGGGGCTTAATTTTATGGATTGCAACCCAGCTTCGGCTGGGGGAAATCATCATATTATAGTGGCTATTGATTACTTCACGAAATGGGATAAGGCTATGCCTATAGTTAAATTCGACGGTGAGACAGCCGCACACTTCGTATTCAACCAGATTATTACACAGTTCAGGATTCTGAAAGAGCTTGTCATTGACCATGGCTCGCACTTTCAGAATCATATGATGGAAGAGTTGGCATCAAAGTTAGGGTATAAGCAAGAGCATTCCTCCTCTTACTACCCTCAAGCGAATGGACACGTAGAAGTAGTGAACAAATCACTCAAATCCATTCTCCAATGAACCATCACACAGAGCAAGAATAATTGGCACATCATGTTATATCTTGCTTTGTGGGCATATAGAACCGTTGTTAAGACTGCCACGGGATTTTCTCCATATCAACTTGTACATGGAGTGGAGTTGATATTTTCGGTTGAATGTGAGATTCCTTCTTTGAAGCTGTTACCACCTAAGTTGTACTTAGTGGTTTTCTATCAAGTGAGCCTGGTGAACCGAACAGGGATAACTTGTTCGGATTTCAGAGAACTTTCAGTCTTGCTTCCGGGAAGCTTTGTTGTATCATATCACATGTTCATACCCCATGGGGGAATTGTAATAAATGTTCTAGAATGATAGTGTCTGTAAAAGACTCGGTCTCTTAGACTTCATTTGTCAATCCAATCAACCCAGGGTGTTTTTTCCCTTGGTTATTATTGGTTGTTGAATAAATGACTGATAATTTCTGAGTTTTTCACTCCATACCTCCAAAGTTGGGGTGGTCGGCTTGGCATTTGTGCCTATTGAGGTTATTAGAGTCTATGTGTCAATGTGTAAGCATGCTAGACATCATTTTTGAGTCATATGAACATTTCTAAGTCCCCCTAGGTGTTTTTCAATTTTTCAAATTTTCAGTTTGTTCAGTGTTTTTTATTAAATTTTAATTTTTCCAAAACTTAGGCTATTTTTTAATAGTTTAATTGGAAAAGTTGAGTCTGTAATAAAAGTGGGCCAAATAATCAGTTTCAATCATGTAGGTGCTCATTTTGAAGCTAAGAGCACCATGTAAACCCATGGACCCACTTTTTCCTAAGTTTTGAGTGATCTTCCATCACTCAGGTCAGAAAGCCCCAAAAATCAATTATTGATTATTTTAATTAATAAATTGATGAATAATGGAGCAAATCCAGAATCAAATAAATCAATGGATTCTCAACCGATTTGACTGAAATCAATCAGATCTGGAGCAGATTGACTGGATCTGACAAATCCTTGACTGAAGGAGGGGATCAAATCAGATCCAGAGTTGATCTGTAGTGGTCTTTATGGGGAATTTCGCCCTCCCTCTCTCCTCAACACGTTTTTGGATCAACTGGATGATTTTTGGTGGATTCTTCAGTGTTTGGGCCGT
>LPNX010540258.1:0-96654 GCA_001517045.1 Pseudotsuga menziesii | reverse complement strand
TTTGCATACTGTATCATCCCTTTCTCATATGTATCTTCAGATCTGATAGTTCTGTATGCAGGAATTGTGTTGTAGCTTACAGGTTTGCCGTAGCTAGAACATCTATGGTTCAGGTTTGATTCCATTGATTTCTATCAGAGATTGCTAAGATCGTGCCCCTCAGTGCTTCTCCACCAAAGTCCCTCTGCAGATCTGCTTCAACAACAAGCACCTTTCTTCCCCTTTCTCTCCTTTAAAATTATTAAACTTCCTTCAAACTGGTTACTTTAAGGTCTCTTTTTAAATCTGATATATCTCATAAATAAAAGCATACATAGATCTAATTATCAATATCCCTTCAATTTTATAGATCTTAGTTTCATTGTGCACATAAAGTTCAAATTCAAGAGATCTAGCTAAAATTGCCTTAGTTTCGCAAGTATTTTATTGAAAAATTCATAGCTTGCTGTTAAGGTAGTTTATTTTTCTGTTCAATAATTTCAATATTCTGAAATATCAGTGCTTTTAATTGGCTGCACAAACAGCAGGCAAAGATCCCAAGGAAAGCTTGCTTTCCTTGGTTCCATTTTCGTCGGTTTAACTAGTTCAATTTCATTAATTTTTTGAGATAAAGTAGGCTGACCCAAAGGCACTCTTAAAGTGATTTGGGGAATTTGTTATTATAATTAATTCGCTGTCATTTAGTAGGTCTGACAGAGAAGAAAATAATCCGCTGTCCAAAGTGGCTTTTGGAGTGCTCAAATCCCCCCAGGGGGCTCTCTTTCGTCACATAATTTGTAATTGTTTTGCATAAACTGTAATATCTTGGTTTCAGCCTGTATAAGGACCAAGAAAGCTCTGTTTTATCAGTGCTTTGATATTGTAACCTCTATAATAAAATCATCCTTTGAATAGGCTCTTTCGAGCCCATTCCCCATCCCCCCTGGGGGGATTCGCGTCGGTGCCTTTTTTGTCTTTTCTGCTTATTTCCTTTTACTAGAATTTATATGATTGATAGGGTAGTATATTTGATCTTGTTTTTAATTCCATATTCCATATCTCATTTTCAAAATTAATCATAATACTTACCCCACGATTTCCCGAGTGACCCGCAAGGGGAAAGAGATTCGTGGTAGGATTAATCAGAAAACTGCTTTTGTGTAGTTGTGTTATTTTCTCATATTTTGTTTATCAACATCTTAAAATTAACCCCTCCTTGATTCCCCAATTGAGATCCACTTGGATCGAAAGAGGTTCTTGGAGGATTTTCTTTTTAAGCAAGAACACTCCTTTAAAACTTATTAAAATTTACAAGACTCCAGTGTGTATGCTCTGCACTTGGCTGCGGTTCATCCGATCAGTCAAGCTGTATCAAAAGCACTTGGGAGACTAGCATAATTAGGACTCACCTTCCCCAATTAACAAATCATCAGGTGAAAATCCAACACCTCGATCAAACCTTTACGGTGGCAAAATACCCAAAGGAAGCGGGAACCTACTGAAAAGTGACCTCGGGGCACCGATCTCTATCACACCCTAACGGGTGCATTACGAACACAGCCCCAGAGACTCCATTTCAGCCCACATATTCCTTGCGGGTAGTCGTATAGGCTTTGTTTTGGACATACTCCAAGTACTCTCGGGTATATCTGGAGTCCCCCTTAAGCCTAATTTAAACAACTCATAATCCAATTTTAACTTAAAATGTACCAAGATGCAATCGCAAAACATTTATTCCAGACACATGCAAGCACACTGATCTTTTTTTACTCCATTTTTAAGGCACTGGTCTTTTCTGCATCATATATATATTGTGTATCAACTTTGTGCTTTCGTGTGTATCTTCATATCTTGTCATCTTGATTGCTTATAGTTAAAATATTCAAACTCCTAAATAACTGATTCAGTACAATATCATTACACTAAGAAATCATCCTTAGTAACTTAATAGGGTCTACCCCCCTTGGCTTCGTTAGGAGTTGAGCCTAAACAGAGGAGTCAAGAACAAGGTGACAGCCTTGACTCGAGACTTGCCCCCAAGGACACACCGAGTGGCTTGAATATTTCTGCCATGTGATCCAAGTGTGTGAAAAGGCGGCAACAGAAGCTAGTGGTAGAACTCTTACCAGATACTTCACCTTTGGAGGAGCGTTTGGTCCACCTTGAGCAACTTGATGAGCAGTGTCGAGATGCCTTGGTGGCTCTAGAAATAAATAAACGTCGCATAAAGGTCCAGTACAATAAGTCTGTCTCTCTAAGGAGGTTTAGTGAGGGAGGCTTGGTCCTTTTGTGGGATCAACCGAAAGAACCCTTGGGGGCAGGAAAGTTTAACCCCATGTGGCGTGGTCCTTATGTTGTAAAACGTGTGTTAGATAAGGGTGCTTATGAGTTAGTGGATTATGAGGGAACGGCCTTGGCGGAGCCTAGAAGTGGGCTCTATCTCAAGAAGTACTATGCATGATTTTCAGCCAAGGCTGGTTATTGTATATTATTGTACAGTTTGCATAGTTAGGTCTTTTTCTTATCGTGATCGGGTTTGTGATTAGTTTCGTTTCTTTTGGCAGATGTCAATGGAATCTTCCAACTACATAGGATTTGTGGATGGTGCGAGCCGTCACACTCAACACTCGGCCTCTACTGCTTAGGTGATTTATACTCCTATGGGTCAGGTACTGTCTTCAGGAGGTGTATGTCTACAGCCATCTTCCAACAATGTTGCTGAATATAGTGTTGTTATTGAGCTTTTACGGGATGCCATTTCGTACGGCATTCTTTCTCTTGAGGTACGTCTTGATTCGAAGTTAGTAGTGTCATAGCTTAATGGTTTGTGCCATGTTAGAGATCTGACTTTATTAAGAAGATTCTTACGTGTGAGATTATTAGAATGACAATTTGACAATATAACGTACATACATATTCCAAGAAGTAATAATCAAGTTGCTGACTCATATGCTAAATACGTGTTAGATTGGCATTTGTTTCATACACAATAAATTCATCACAAACACAAATTTTTACACATGTAAATAAATAAACCGATCATCATAAGAGTTTTTATAAACATCCAAAATGTGAGAATACATAGTGTCATAATACAAAAATGGGACTCTCAAGCCACCAGAATATAATACACGGTAATGCAAAATTTTTCACTCCCATGTCTCTAAGCCTATGGAGGAGGAGGGGGGTTGTAATCATGGAAGGTCACTATGGCTCTAGCTAGTCATCGAAATAATTGCACCCATGCTCGTGGTACACCTACCACCTGGTGCTGCATAGCCTCAGGAAAGTCCTCGACTTGCACCATGGGAACTCTATGTATCAACCTAACGAAGTTTATATGAATGCGCTGGAGCATCCACTCCACATCCACACGTGTGATATCATCTCCTCTTCCCCTTTGTCTATGACAAGGGAAGCCTTCAGGCCGCCGTGGTCCCACATCTGCATGCAAATGGTAGATGTCACTATGTATTGTCACCCAAAAATATGTCTTTTGATTTCATATAATCAGAAAACAAAAAAAAATTAAATAAATATAAAAAAAAAGAGGGTCAAGATTCGTTACCTATGTCACCATATGCCGATCCTGGTGGTAGCGACATGTCTGGGTCCCCCCGAAAATCTATCCCCGCATAGGGGTAGTCATCGATGGAAACTATCTATCATCGCCACCATGAAAAGAAATCAGCTGGATAGGGGTTGTCCACCCTACCTCCCCCCAGTCTACGCATAGAATCTACCCAACACCATTGGGTTGGATCTCAAACCCCGTGAAGAAGAACATCAACTCTAGGGCTCAATCCTGGAACACGCTTGAAGAAAAATGTGCTCAATATGCTACTAAACATAAAGTTCTGCACTCTGCCTGCCTTACACTCACTGAGATGATTTTTCATGTTGCTCAGTAGTGTAGTGCTCCATTCATAGACCGTGGGTCGCATGCACTCCACTGCATAGAACATCAGAGGCCGCAAGGCCTGGTGGAGTGAATCCAAGCCTGCTATCCTGCCTAATGTCAATAGAATGGCCTTTAGGCCCAGCACCTATGTAGAGTTGGTTGGGACCTGACTCCCCACCTTCTCTATGTCTGGATAGTAGTACACTAAAATGTACTCATCGATGGTTAGGCCACCTCCGAGCTCACCATGAGAACAAAGGTTCACTACTTCCCCCCATCGGGAAAGTCCAGTAATAAAGTATATGTCATCCATCTCTATGGCGAGGGACATCCCATCTATCTGGAAGGAATTAGAGTCTAGATCCCAATAATCCACTAGCATATGCAATAGTCTTGGTTTGGCCCTCAAGCCGCCAAGACACCAAAACTTGTAGAGTCCACATGTACATAGCGCTTGTTGAACCTTATTCACGCTCTCTCCATTCTAGGACCATCCTGCACAAAAAATTGCAAGTTTTCCCATTAGATTACTCAAAAGACCTTATGCGTGGCTGCATACGCGACTGTTTTACAAACAGTTGCTATGTACATGGGTTTGGGGGCATTTTCCACGTATGGCTAGCCCTATAGGCAGAAAAACCCTCGATTTTTGTGTGGGCCGCAGCGCCTTTTTTAGTTTGGCTTAGAAATCTCAAATGACCATGGAATTTGATAACAATTGCATTGAAATGGAAGAGAAGAGCATGGGTAAGTACCTGGAAGAAATGGTAGTGGATTCTGCAAGCTGGATCTCCTAGAATTTGCTGTTGAAAATCTAAGCTCAATTAGGTAAAAATTTCAAATGTTTTATAATGTTTTGAAATATTTACTATTTATATAAATATTTCAAATTTTTGAAAATTTTTACCCCCTTTCCTATAGTTTGGACTATTTCTAATCATTTTAGACCGTTTTTGAATAATTTATGATGTAGGAGACCTTTTCGAGTGTCATTTCAGCTGTTGGATTGACCCCGTGTTGATTTCAGGTATCATGTCTAAACTGGCATATAGGTTAGGTTTCATCACTGTTTTCATTTTGCATGACCTTATGACCGTTTCATCATAGCCTTAGGTATCACGGAACCTTCTTGATGTTGTAGAAGTGGCATGATATGAGTGGTAGAGCTTGACCTTACATGGGTACCCTAGTTAGCGCCTTATTTTCATTTGGTGCCCATGCTGACGTTTTGTCTTTTAGGTGTGGGAGTCCATTGTATAGTATTTCCATGACATTTCGCAAGAGCCTCATACTCCTCTTGATATTTTTGTTAACCTATGTCCCTCAGGACTCCCATATGTCAAGTTGTAATTTCATTATCATGAGCTTTTCCTGCTTTATTGAGCTTTATGCCGGCTTTCTTGACATTACGTTTCAGCCATATAGCCTGAGCTTGTCTCATGTCTAGCCATGCAGAGCCATTTTATATATCCTTTGCAACTTGATTCCCTTTTTTACAGGGAGAGGACTTTCCCCCGAGTGTCAATATCCTACACATGTGTCCTTGCATTACCCATAGATATGCTCCACTGATTGGAACTAGTTTGTTTACCCCTATTACACTCGTCTCCTCCTAGTCTATAACTATAAATCCATTTTATTCTTTTTCAATATTTTTAAATAATTGAAAAATTCCAAAAGAAAATCAAAAAACCAAAAATCTGGATAAGGAAAGATGTTATCTTTGGCAGCTGTCGAGTCTTGTTGCCTTTGAACATAGCACTGTATATCACATCCATTGGTTGGGTTTATAGTTTGACTTTAGGAGCTATACTCGTTTATCTGAGTTTATCTCCATCAAATGGTTAAGATTTCAATCCCTATGGAGCCTCTATCGATGCCTCCTGTGTCGTAGATATGTCCTAGTTTGTATATCGAGTCTATGCTACCTTTATTCAGTCACCATTCGTCATTATGCTCTTGTTCAAAGGAAGTTGAAACCTGAGTCGGACATTCCTCAGTTATCTTGACTTTGCATGTCGGCCATTCCTGGTATAGTTACTAGTTTTTGCACCTTATGATCAAGTCCTTCCACATCATATAACTTTGTTGAGTACCTCGTGTTGGATGATGGGGGATGCCTTAATGCCCTCCTTTCAGTGAATTTCATCCCATCAAATTTAGATCATTTATTCTGGGATTGGAATCTAGAGTCATTGTGAGTGGCTTGAGACTTCCAGTCATCAGTGGCAGGTTCTCTCGCCATCGACAATCTTTGGGAATACATCAATGTCCCCTGATCGATGGATCCTATCAAGTGTTCGACCTCAACACATTTATTCACACTTGTTAGTTTGCACTCTAGTACCTTGATTCCCATTTTCATTATCGGTGGGTGATCTCGTGTTTGTTAACGGTATACATTAATGACCAGTAATCAAATGATGGACAACTATGTTCGACCTCAACACCTCTATTCGCATAGTAGGACATGTACTCGTAGCGGTTTGTGTAGAAGACCTTCCAAATTGGTGGCATCCCTTATATGCTACCTACTTGATCGTGCCAGTGTTCATGAGATTTCAGCTCTCGTGACTTGATTCCAGTATATGTCAGACATTTCCAGCTATTATGGAGATCTTGATCCATTTTATATCTTCAGCTATTATGGATATCATGGTCCTTTGTATATCTTCATCATGGAGATTCTGATCTATGTATATTGTACGTGGTGATGACCACTGATGTGATATCTTCTATCATGCATATTCATGGGCATTGTACTCTTATGTATCTGGGACTACTATATGTATTTGCAGTTATGTGCAGAGTTGTATCTGTGTACTATGTTGGTTGGGTGGTTGGTCTTCCATTTTGGATTTTTCATCACTCCACTTCTGGGATGGACTTATAATGTATTTTGGCCATCATATGACCCCTATGACCTCACACATTAGGGGACATCTGTTATAGCTGATTTTACCACTCCAGGTGAATCACACTTATATGGCCTTTCCCCTGTCCCTCTGCAGACTCCTTGGACCCCTTGGGCAATTTTTTGTCCTTTGATGTCTCCCTGACCATCCCTAAAAACATGTGAAAAATGATACACGTGACTTTTAAACCTCTAATCACGTATAAACGCGGGTTTGACCACTAAAACCGCGTACATCAAGATGTGTACAAAATCCAAATCCTTTTGGAGTTTTCCTTGACATGGATCTGACTCACTTGACTCTTGGCCTTCCATATGCCTTGAGATCGCTTAGATTTTACCTTTCATTACCCCTTTGAAAAGCTATATAAGGAACTCTTTGGTACATTGAAGGCATAAGAGAGAATTGAGAGAAAAAAACTATAGTCCATTGTTGTCAGAACTTATGCTTGAGTCTGCATCCCTTTGTCCCTTGGAGCACTTTTGTGTTCTTCCCAAGCTTGCCTTTTGCTTGTGAGCTTGCTATCGAGAGATGGAGGATTGAAGTGGTGGAGGCCCAAGTGGGGGTTTTAGTTTCTCTGATTCACAGACGTGCCGACAGAGGTTGTATCCATTGTAATCTTTGATCTTATAATAATAGAAATATATTTTCCTGTCCAATAATGTGTGTTTGAATGAATATTGTATCCATTGGATGATTTCAAATGTTTATGCATTGTTGATTATATATTCTAGAATAGATCTAACACCGATATATATAGTATGCTTGTATTGTTTACTTGTTGTTGAGGAAGTAATCTATCAATTCAAGCTGAAGTTGAAAAGCTCAAAGGGGATCTACTTCAACCTTCCAGAATAAGGTACGAGGTCTGATCCTTTAGTGTTAGATGTTTTAATTTCTATTGCATATTGGAAAGCATTGATTTCTGGAGTCAAGTTGTTTGTTGTGGTACCCCAAGTCATAGGAATTTCTCTCCGTAAAAATGAGTCTAGAACAAGGTAGCCAAAAATCCAACAAGTAGCTCTACCTAGAAATAAAATGATTCACTAATCTATGGGATTAAAGTGCAAGAAAAATCCTAAATACAAGATAGAAGCCCCCACAAATTGTATCCTCAGAAAGGTGATGAAATCCAAGTTAGATAATATGAAATAGAAGAACAAATAGGCTAAGAGAATCCCACTACTAAGAAGGAACCATGGGTAAAAGAGCCCTAGAAGAATGGAAAATAGGCTACCTCGTTCATGACACGTCTGGTTGATTTACTGATGCTTAATCCCTTTGGCCTCTGACCCCTGGCTGGGTGATACAGGGAGGACTAGGAAGGTTTAGCCTTCGGTGCAAGATGGAGTGTAGTATTCCACCCTGACCTTCAAAACCCCTTATTTGTAGCTTAATCCTATTGAGTAGGGGGGGCCCCGACAGAATGGCCTTGACTGTGTCAAAAAGTACAAGAGTATGTTGGTCCTATAATGGACAACAACCATGTCTCAAGATGTGAGTGACAAAGGGGTGTTGTTTGGATGCCTATCCCCAATGTCCTAACTTAGCTACAAGATTGTTTAGGTCAATGACAGCTTTGCTGCCAATTGCCCAATCGATACTCAATAGTGCTGGATATGGCCGACTGTCACCAATGTTTTCTATAACCTCGAAGTCCACAAAAGTACAAACTCCATCAATATCAACTGGCACCTACGGTAGTCGACCCAATGGTGATACTCGCTGCTGATTAGCTAATCTCAGGTGGATAGGTGATAGGGATAACTGAGGGCTACCCATCTGTTCCCATGTATGCTTAGTTAGAACATTCACCTCTGATCCTAGATCTAAGACAACCTCATCCATTTCAAACTCACCAATCTGCGCTGTGAATTTCATCTCTCGTCCTGTCCTTGTATGTCTGGTAATATTATGGACAGCGTGGTGTGCACTGCTTAAGAGAGAGGGTTGCTGACACTAATCTATCATGCGCTGGAGCTCATCGACAGCTTTATCATTTCTCAGGAGTTTCAAGCAGCTGAGCAGGAAGTCTTGTACACTTCTTGTCGATTCATCCTCATCGCATCTTCCCGATGTGGTAGCCTGCTGTGCTTGCTCAGGGTTATCGCTACAAGGTACTTGCTGCGGTACGCCCCTAGACGGCAGTACCTGCGGTCTTGATGGTGTAAGTTCATCAAAGGAAGCCTTAGCTTCATGAAAGGTCTCTTTATTCTTCTGTAGGTCGAGTGCTGTTGCTTTATTAGGAGCTCTGCGCATCCACCCCTGACTTGTGTTCTTTCCGGTCTCCTGCGATGTGCCTCTAGTGGAAGCACCACTCCGAGTCACAATGTTAACTGCTAGTTCTGGTTCCTTAGGCTCAGCAGCAATAAGCTGGATGTTCTGGTGTGCCGTGAGCTTAGGGTCTCTGATCTTAGCTATCAAGATAGGACATTCTTCTATGGTATGATCATAAGATTTGCAGTAGTTACAAGTAGTAGTAGCGTTTTGACAGTCCCTAGCATAGTGTCCTGTGATTCCACAATTATAACAAGTGACTGGTCCATGACCTTGGCCAAAACCTCCTCCTCGGCCAAAGCCTTCTCCTCGTGTGAAGCCTCCTCCATGGCCTCGTCCTCTGAATCCTCCTCCACGGCCTCCATATGTCTGATCCGACTGTGGTCCTGTTGCTGGACCCTGTGTGTCTGCTTGAACTCTATACACATCCTGTGTTCTTTTTGACATGAGATCATAAGCTCGGCAATCTTGTTGATCATGCCCGACGGATTTACAGAAGATACAATATAGGTTTTTAGGTGTCTGTACATACTTTTGAAGCAAAGGGCATTGCTGAGGTGGATGTCCTTGTGTTTTACATATTTCACACCATGGCCCTTGCGCTCATGGTAAGGGGTTAGGAGCCCCTAATGCTAAATATTCTGCAAAGACTGGACAGTTGTCTTTACTATGGCCCTGTGTTCTACACTTTATGCACCATATGTCCTGCATAACCTCTTTCCCTTTTTTAAGTTCGTGTATCTGTAACGTAAGTTTGACCAACTGGGTCTGCAGAGTTGTCATGCCTGTACTGATTTCTGCTAAAGGTGAAGCCTCTTGTTTCATTGCCATCTCCAGCGCTTCATCTTGAGTAGTAAGTTTCTGCTGCATTAGTGGCATTCTGATATGAGGGAGCAGTTCTGCAATAAACCATTCCTTATGCTGCTCCGGCGTAAACTCAAAAATTACTTGGTCTATAAGAGCTTTGAATTTCTGGTCAAAGTCCCATACTGACTCTGATGGCAGCTGCTTAATATCCTTAAGCTCCGTAATGCACTGAGACTCAGACTTAGGTTTCTTAAATTCTTTAATCATGGCGTTCTTAACCTGGGCAAGCGTCTTGGGTAATGTAGTATACTTTATGTACCATGTCAAGGCTCTGTCTCTGAGTGTGGTGACCAACTGTACAAGTTTAAGGTTATCATCGTTGATTGTTTTAATGGTCCACATAGCTTCGCATAGGAACCAATGCTATCCCGGGTCTTCTGCTCCTGTACCTTTAAAAATAGGTAGCTTCATGTCGTCTCCCATTCTATTTCTCTGTGGTGGGTTCTGACTGACTGGGGTACTACCACTCAGCGGTGTAGGTGAAGGTGCTGTAGCGGGAGTAGGTACTGACTGTGAGCTACTAGATGGAGTACCGATGGGGTTATTCTGAGTCCCTGTCTGCTTCTGTGGAGTATAGGGGTGGTAAGGGATACCCCCCTCTAGTTCTTCTGTGGTGCTAGGGCTTTGTTGTCTAATACTGTCTGAACTGTCTTCAAATACAGGAGAACTAAAATCTACTTTATACTTCTTTCCACTACGTGTTCGTCCAATGTCATCAAAATCACTTTCAAACTCTTGTGACATTACTATCTTTACTTATTCATCTGAGACTAGATCCATTGTTCCTTTTTCATATAGTAGCATTTTAAGGGACAAGTTTAGAGATATTAGGTACTTACCACGATATCCTTTGAAGAAGTATCGTTCAGCTGCACTGAAGCTCTTTCTCTGGTCAACTGCAAATTTTGTAACAAAGCCTTCTAGCACACTTGTCAGCCAGAAGTCCACTGCTCTCGTAATTGGATTGTCAAGGTTTTGCACGGTCTGAATCAGCTCCGGTGTCCAGACAATGTGTCTTTTCTTCTTGAATATGTTCTCATCTGTCAACTTGGATAACTAGTCGAAAAGCTCATTTCCATAGGTTGCAAAAAATATAGCGTGTATGTCTGAAGCAATATGCTTTTCTAACCAGGCTTCTGTGCTTAGTCTCGGACTCCTATTCTCTTTCTTGGAGAACCCCCTCAAGTGTGAATCTAGCCACTGGTGAAACTCTTCTCTGGTAGGATGCCAACAGGACATTGACTCCCAGTCGTTTAAACTAGCAACGGAACCATTTGTTGATTGCTTGGGCAGACCCTGGTTTACTATAACCAATCAACAACACCCCTAACTCACTGGCCCTTTCGGCAACAGACCGCGAAGGGATCTGAAGTCTCACCCGAAGTGAATCTAATGGGTTGGCCAAGACTCAAGTGTATTGGACCAGGTTCTGCGCATCCTACTTTTCCTCTCTTTATTCCTGTGAGTCACCAGGTCAGCTACCTCTGTGCATTGCACATCCCCTTCTACTCGCAACCCTTTTGACCATGCGATTCTTATCCATGCGTAAGTCGCACGGTTTCTTCCCACGTCGCGCAACTCCCACTTACTCACAATATATCCAACCGTATCACATCTCTGCGCACAACGGGACACCCAACCTCTCCTCAACGCTAAGCCCTCAGCTCCCAGTCTCGCGCACCGCAGCTCCTTTGTCGGTGCGATATCGCCTCTCTGCGATATCCTACCACTATGACTTTGCACCCTTAGCGTTGACTGTGTCAACGTGCGCAACTCTACTTCCCAGAAGTTATATTGTGATTAAATGGTCATTAGAAACAGACGTAAAGGAGTCTTTAAACAACTTACTAGAATACTTCAACTTATCTCTATCATCTTGCATTATCATGAGCTGAACAATACATACATTCACTTACTGCAACTAACATCATATGCATAATAACCAGTAACAATAAGCAAGTACAATCACATTCATGCAACACATAACACGCAGATTTAACGTGGTTCACCCCCAGGATGGGAGCTACGTCCACCAAACTGTGCTTCTATTATATAACTTGAGGGAAGTTAGCACAGTCTGTTGCACTGCATATGCAGTGCAAGATCTCTTCTAGATCTCTGGCCTATTTCTATCTCTATATTGCCTTTCTTTCAATATATCCTTCCCTCTCTTTTCTCTCTCTGTGGATGGTTATTACATACAGAATCAAATGACTCACAGACAAGCTAGGTGTCTGGATCGTTACAACACAGTCTGTTTGACTAACTCCTGAGTCTACTTCAAAATATTCTACTGACCAACTAACGACTCATCCTACGAGCCAACCAACTGGCTAACTGACTGATTAGCTAACCCTTTACAATACAAAATGCAAGCTTTTATAGGCGGCCCGAAGGTATCGCCATTACAACACTGTGAGCCTATCCCAACAGTAAACCCAAACCCTAAATAGTGACAATCGGTCCTCTCTGTCCTTGAGGTAGCCGCTTCCTGTCACACCACAGCTCTCTGCAGTCTTCCATGCTTCCTGGCACTGACCATGGGTACTATGCACCGCTTCTCTCTTCTGTCCTTCGCCTTCAATGCTTGAGCCTCGTTGCTCCTTCTTCTTTATGAGGGTCACTGAGCCCTCTTGTCTTCCGCCGCTGCCTTCAATGCAGTGGTTGAGCTTTCTTCTCTCGGTCGCTTGGGTACCGTTGCCCTCTTGACTTTTCTATCCCAAAAGTCATGGTTTCCGGCTCTGCTCTCCAGCTGGAAACGTGCTATGGCGTCGTAGCTCTGCCTTGTCCTCTTTCCGCCAAAACTTATCTCTCCGCCAAAACTAGCAGCTTCTTCTGTAGCTGCAGGACCCTACTCCAACATGAGAGATGGAGGATTGAAGTGGTGGAGGCCCAAGTGGGGGTTTTAGTTTCTCTGATTCACAGACGTGCCGACAGAGGTTGTATCCATTGTAATATTTGATCTTATAATAATAGAAATATATTTTCCTGTCCAATAATGTGTGTTTGAATGAATATTGTATCCATTGGATGATTTCAAATGTTTATGCATTGTTGATTATATATTCTAGAATAGATCTAACACCGATATATATAGTATGCTTGTATTGTTTACTTGTTGTTGAGGAAGTAATCTATCAATTCAAGCTGAAGTTGGAAAGCTCAAAGGGGATCTACTTCAACCTTCCAGAATAAGGTACGAGGTCTGATCCTTTAGTGTTATATGTTTTAATTTCTATTGCATATTGGAAAGCATTGATTTCTGGAGTCAATTTGTTTGTTGTGGTACCCCAAGTCATAGGAATTTCTCTCCGTAAAAATGAGTCTAGAACAAGGTAGCCAAAAATCCAACAAGTACCTCTACCTAGAAATAAAATGATTCACTAATATATGGGATTAAAGTGCAAGAAAAATCCTAAATACAAGATGGAATCCCCCCACAAATTGTATTCTCAGAAAGGTGATGAAATCCAAGTTAGATAATATGAAATAGAAGAACAAATAGGCTAAGAGAATCCCACTACTAAGAAGGAACTATGGGTAAAAGAACCCTAGAAGAATGGAAAATAGGCTACCTCGTTCATGATACGTCTGGTTGATTTACTGATGCTTAATCCCTTTGGCCTCTGACCCCTGGTTGGGTGATACAAGGAGGACTAGGAAGGTTTAGCCTTCGGTGCAAGATGGAGTGTAGTATTCCACCCTGACCTTCAAAACCCCTTATTTGTAGCTTAATCCTATTGAGTAGGGGGGGCCCCGACAGAATGGCCTTGACTGTGTCAAAAAGTACAAGAGTATGTTGGTCCTGTAATGGACAACAACCATGTCTCAAGATGTGAGTGACAAAGGGGTGTTGTTTGGATGCCTATCCCCAATGTCCTAACTTAGCTACAAGATTGTTTTGTCCTCAAATGAGGTTACAATGTTGGTCGTATTAAGTTATTTTTAAGGCTAGCTTGGGGTCATGAACCAAGCGTTTTGTTCTTAGGGTGTGAGATATGTGGAAATAATGTGTATAAACCCCACAATCCTATGGAGAAGATGTTCCAATATCACTATCGGGATGCACAAATGCATATAAATAACAGTAATGACAGTAAAATATCATGCAAAATTACAACTATTTCTTCTAGAATAAAAAATAAACACAAGTAAATGACCAAACAAGAAACTTACCGAGGTGTAGGAAACAAGCAGGAGGTCTCGACTACGAATATCAACTCAAGAGGCTTAGGTACAAGGAAAAATAGACCTCCAAACAAACCAAGTGGATGTAACAGATCATATCTGGATAGAAACAGATCAAGAGAGGAAAAAACATAGACAAGGGTCTGGAACAAGGATATCACACACCAAAACAGACTGAAAAACTGCAGGTCACACCTGTTGGTGGAATAGTCACGATCAGGGTCACATGAAACTAGGAAACAATCATGATTAGGGTAGAAAAAATAGTCAAAAGAATCAGGTCACAAAAAACAAAGGATTAACTGTGACAAGTCACTCTAAACCAAGTCACGGTATTGGCCAGGGTCGCTCCGAAAGCTGGGACAGGCGCGATATGGATTTCTAAAGTAGGTCACATGTATCGGGGAAAAAGGCGTGACCAAGGTCGCGCTTATTTGGCAAAAATGTGTGACTGGGTTGCAACTTTCAGCCAGATAGGTGTTGCTGTTAGGAATATTTCACCTTCTGCAGACAGAAGCTGTTCCTCTAGTATGAATGGTTCAGATCCAGAACAAATAAGTGAACGAAAAAGGATGAAGACCTTCCCTGAATGTTGTAAACACCTATAATAATACTTTGATGACAAACATGTGTACCTATAGAACATGTCAAATGAACAAGAACATCAAATCTACTAGAACATTATTCACACATCCATACTAGTGACTAAGGAATCTAGTAACATGTACATGTGATATCAGTACAACAGATATGTGGGATGAAAATCAGCTTTGCACTAAGAAATCAATGAAGAAGCTTACAACCATTTCCTTAGTGTTGGAAAACTCCTCCACAAGACAAACACCTCATCCCTCATAGCTCCAACTTGCTCTCTTGTGTTGTCCAATGGATTGGGCTAGATTGTCAATTCAACAACATAACATTACCATTTAGTTCTCTCCCTCAACTCTGGGACATGATCATGTATTTATAGGCTCAATGGATAGGGATAGTTGATATAATTGTGGGTGAGGTGGCCATAAGATCCTACCAAGAGGGATCTCGACTCCAACCAACCCATATTGATAGGGATAAGGGAGGACACGAGGCTCATGTTCTAGAAGCCTCGAGAATCCTCTTTTTTTCCATTTTTACCAAGGGTACCACTTATTCTCCTTTATGACAGAGAGGTGAAGGGTAAGAAATACTTCAAGAACAAAGCATATACGCGGTGGCACCGCTTTCCTATTAGGTGGCGTTGAACAAGGTACTGCTCATCAGCTAAAGAGAAAGCATGGTGCTAGGGTTTTTTTATGTAGAATTAACATCCAGAGTATGTTCCACTCCAAGTTTGGGATTTAGGGAAAACATAGGTGTTAAGGATCTCATCACATGTTGGTGACAGGATTTGGGTATAACAGAATGCCCCCCAAAGCATGAGGCTTAGAGGGATACGATAAGTGAGAGATTTGAGAGAACAAGTTGTCACATCAAGGTAAGAGTCAGCTTGATCGGAGAGTGTCGAGAAGTAGGCATCTACAATACATCAATACTTTTGACTCTTAGACAAATGTAACCAACTCATGGCTGCAGACCAATACAAGGTAGATCCATGAGAGGAATAAAAAACTATGGCTACTAGAATATAGCATAGATCCATGTGATAGAGGACTCAAACTTGGACATAGATACGAGACATACAACATAGATCTATGTCATACAGACACAAATTTGAGCATAGCCATGACCATAAAAATGTGGATCCATGCTTGATATACAAAACTCCATTGCAACCTGGGAAAAGCAACGACTGCTAAACAAGTACCTAGGGTCTTCATCTTGTTTTACACAAAGTACGATTCTATCCATGTGATTACAATGTTCTAAAGTCGAACATGGTAGAAACCACTTGATTAACGACCAATGATGTGAACCGTTAACAAGTGCAAGGGAGATCACCATTGATGTCAATGATTCCCAAAGTACCCTAGTACAATCTACCGAGTGTGAATAGATGTCCTGATGTCAAATACCCAGTCGATTCCATCGATCAAAGGTCAATTATGTGAACCTATGTCGAGAGCGAGAGAATCAGTCATTAAGGCATACAGAGCTCAAGGTACTAAATTTGTTTCTAAGACTATTTCCCAGATAATGAGCTATTATCGATAGGAATAGTATTGTCAAAGGAGGGCCATGATGAATCTCACATCGACGACATGAAACTCATAACAAAGTTCTAGAATGGTGTGAATGAGGTAACCATAATATTGACTCAAAAGTACTAACATAGAGACTATTTTGACTATAGAGGTAAACTTCTTCAACTTTCCTTTGAACATTGGGTGACACGACAAAAGACTTGGCAGCATGAATAGACCAGACAAACACATAGTGTGACGATGGACAATGCTTTCTTTTGAAAGATTGAAAGGAGTGACATGACTCATGAAAGTGGATCGCCATGGAAATCAGTTGATTGCCCAACTGACTAAAATGATATGGAGACAAGTGTCAAATTCAAAGGTAATGACAAACTAGCATTTATTTGCAAAATGATTCCCTTCCCATAATTTCCCCATCATTGTTGATGAGTGACTCTTTTCATTTTTACGAGTTCAAAGAGGGTAAAAGACACTCATTTTAGATCATCTGAAGACAAGTCAAAACTCATATGTTTTATGAACCTAAGAGAGGACGGGTTCATTCCCAAAAGAGGGTCTATCAATGTTTAATTTCACAAGTCCAATGAAAGTTAACTCAGTATCCTTCATGTTTAGAGATTTTGAACGACCATGGAAGAAGACTCCACAGGGTCCCTTTTTGTAAATAGTTCATCTGAACCAAAAAAGTGATAACCTATTGTCAAATGAATGACTCTTCAAGTGCTTTAATGAGCATGAATAAGACAAGATCACTCGACAATCCTTTCATATTTAAGGATCCCGAAAAGAGTTTAAAGAAGAATCCACTAGGTTTCTTTTCACAATGAGGGATTTTATGAGTCTGAAAAGAATCAAAAAAGGACTCGGACCTTTGATTCTAAGTTTGGAGATCATGACCAAATTGTTGGAATAAATGCTCAAAGACTTTTTCCATTTTATGGTAGTACGAAAAAGTAAAAAAAAACTCCCAAAACTTCTACTGCTACCGCTCTTTATCCTGCAACAACTTAAAAACAACTGTTAAACTCTCCAATAAATGACATTAAAGGATCATGATTGATAGATTTTAAAAAAATATGACATGCCAAAACCTAGAATGATTATAAAAGTTATGTAATAGTAAAAAACAAAACATTTTACCATTTACCAATAGTGGAGATCCTTTGGAGAAATTTCTTGGTTAGATTTTCAGTCGCTGATTCCGGGAGCATCTACTGTCATATTTACGCATTGTTAGTTCTAGGTAAAAGCTTGAACCTTGATCTTTCATTTTATGCTTTCATTTTTTTATTTTTGGGGGTGTTTTTGGCTATTTGAGTGAGCCCTAAAACCATGAATGCGAGCACCACTCTTATCCCTTGCGGGATAAGCGGTACCCTGCATGAACCGCACCCAAAACACTTCACACAGGCAGTGCCACTTCTTGTCCTCAATGAGACACAGGCAGTGCTAGCCATGGGTAAATAAAAACATATGTATAAGGAAAATTAGCTCAATTTTGATGATTCAAATGGTTGATAATGTTTCTAATTGGGCTTGTGATGGTTTTTGGCAGGTTTCCATTGATCAAAAATGGTTATTTGGAAAGAGAGGAAACATGACAATGATGATGCATTCGCCAAATGAAACGCGGTTTGTATATCTGCATTGAGAGACTGTGGTCTTCTAAATTTTTTCCACACACCCAGCATGGTGTCACATGAGTGCTTATTAGAGCATATTCTCGCTATGTGGAATCTAGAGCAATAGTATTTTGAGGTGGGTGTTCATGTATTGACAATTGAAGTAGAAGATATCTACTTCTTGACAGGCCTATTGAGATGGGGTGCTCCTATCTCTTTGACTGGTTCCCATGGAGGAAACTTCACCACCCATGAACTAATAAATCGCCATTGTATTCCTGGGACCAGAACATCAGGGAAGAAAATTCCCATAAAAGCAGTGGTGGATGGCCCTCTTTGTATAGTTTTATTTACCATGTAGAGATTGGCGCGGAGCTAAGGGGTACATTAGGAATCTAGAGAACATATACTCTGTGCTATAGAGGCCATGGCACCCACAGTATTCAATTGGGTGGAGGCTCTACTTCCGATTTTCAAATATCAGCTGACAAAGTGTCAGCAGGGGGAGCTGAAGCAGTTCGGTTTTGGATCCATTCTAGTGTGTTTATTTTTCGATCGGGTTCTCAAAATGAGACTGCAGGTAGTATTTACATATTTGAGGGTGAGAGACCCTCGCATGCTGAGGTGGGTCTAGATCATGGCCTGCATAGGGGCTGGTAGAGGCAAGGGGAAGTTCAGAGACCCATTTTTTTTTATGGCTGAGAGACCATCTCCTCATGGTTGAGGACTATGCATACACGAGCACTGACTTCAGTGGTGACCTTGATCTACCGCTTCCACCTGGTGGACAATGGGGAAATATGGGTAAGAAACAAAAACCTTAAAATGGAAATTGTGTTTTTATATTTTGATTTTTTATATTTTTTATGTGTAGTAACAAGACTTAAATGTTTTCATGCACATGTTGGAGCAGCACGACCTGGGGGATCCTCCCTGATAGACAGGTGAGCCAGAGCCCATTTTGTTCCATAGGATGATGATGTGATAGGGGAGCTAGAGGAGAACCTCAAGAGGTTAAATCTAGACATCCAGATACCTCGATCGATGACCTCCCACTAAGGTACCAGAGGCCCACTGCGGGAGTACTAGGTCATTTCAGTAGACTGCTATGTCGAGTAGCCTAGGTGGTCATGTGTTACCACAAGCATCACTAGATGATAGGCTGCATGATGTATTACTGAAAGTTGATAGATAGCTTCAGGATTTTTGTATGATGATTTTTTACCTGAAATACTGAGTGCTTCAAATGAGGTCTCGTGACCTATTTTTTGTAAAACATTATATATATATATATATATATATATATATATATATATATATAGAGAGAGAGAGAGAGAGAGAGAGAGAGAGAGAGAGAGAGATACTTTTGGTTTTTATGTGTTTCAAATGGTAAATGTATTTACATGAGTTTATGTGTCCTTTACAGTTTATTTATAGTGAACCATTTTTTATTTTCATGTCATGAATGGGAAATATGCCAGTCTAGGATGTAATTTTCCAATGAGTCAGCAACTGCATTATCTTCCCTTGGGATATGCCTATAGGTAATAGATTCAAATGACCTCTCCAATAAACGTACCCTCTAGAAGAAGTAGAGAAGCATGGGATTCTTGATGGTATAGACATGGTTTAAATGACAAACCACTAGTTGTGAGTCCATCAAAACTACCAAGTTACAAACATCTTGGGAGGCAGCTTCAGTCAGAAGACCTATGACTGCTTGATACTTGATGATATTGTTGGTAGTAGGACCAATACAAACTGCTCCTAAACTGACGAAATCATAAGCTAGGGAATAGAGAACCGAAGCAGCTGCGGCAAGATTCAAGATGTGGTGACAAGCACCATCAGCAAAGCCATAGAAAGCCATCTGCTCTGCATGACCAGAACATGGTATAAAAAGATATTGACACTAAACTCAAAACCATATTGAAAATAATTAAGCACACTAAAAGTCAAGTAATATACATATATACAAGGTACTATACAAGAAATATCTAGGCAAAGGACCTCTTCAGGTACAACTCATTGCGAGGTTGTCCTAAGGGGATTCCATCATAGTCCACAAGCTTGTAGGCCCGTTTCCTAGAACTTTGGAAATAACGAAAGGTCCGTACCACATGGATTCAAACTTACCTTTCCCTAGTTTTTCATATCTCTGATCATAAGTCAAAATTAGGTCACCATCATTAAAGGCATGAGGTTGGACATACTTGTCATATTGCACCTTGACGTGTTTCTTGTGTGCCTCATTGGCTAAGGTAGCATCTCTTCTAGTTTCGTCAAGGTTGTTCAAGTAGAGAAATATTTCTTCCTCTGTGGAAGTGTCTGGGAGAAGTTCGACGGCAAGTTTCAAGGATGGAATTTGACATTGAATAGGCAAGACATCTTCTAGTCCATAGACAAGCTGGAAGGGTGTAAAACTAGTAGTTGTTTTTATCGAAGTCTTGTAAGCCCAAAGAGCAGAGAAAAGAATATGGTTACAGTTGGATTTATGGTCTCCAACCATCCGACACAGCATTGTTTTCAAAACTTTGTTAATGGCCTTGACTTGACCATTAGCTTGCAGATAATAGGGAGTTGAGTTTTGATGATGAAACCCTAGCTTAACACTTAATTCCTCCATCATTTGACTGCGGAAATGTAATCCGTGATCCATAACTATGGACTGCAGGACTCCAAATCTTGCTATCACATGATTGAACAGGAAGAGAGTGGTAGTATTACCGTCCTTTGCATATGTAGGAATAGACTCAGCACATTTCGTAAAATAATCAATGACTACGATGATGTAACCATGCCCCCCGGCTGAGGTAGGCTTACAATGCATGTAATCTATCCCCCATTTGGATAAAGGGCCAATGACAATGACGGGGTGTAACGAAGTAGGGTGGGTGTGATTTTTTGGATAGAAATGTTGATAGGGTAGGAATTTCTTAATAGACCCATGAAAATCTGTAAATATTGAAGGCCAGAAATAGCCAGCGCGAAGGATTTTCTGGGCTGTAGCTGTTACAGCTGATTTTACCACACATGGTAGATCACACATTTATGGCCTTCCCTATCCCTCTATAGACTCTTTGGACCCCATGGACTATTTTTGTACCTTTTATGTTTCCAAGATCATCCCTAAAAACACCTGTTATTTTCTATATGCAACTTTTAAACCCTTTCTCACGTATACACGCAGATATAACCCTTAAACCTGTGTACATCGGGATGTGTGCAAAAAGCCAAATATTTTTAGAGTTTTCCTTGATGTGGATCTGAGTCACTTGTCTCTTGGAATTCCATATTCCTCGAGATCACTCGGATTTGACCTTCCATTACCCCATTGAAGTACTGTATAAGGAACCCTTTGGATACATTGAAAGAGAGGAATTGAAGAGCAAGAAAACTATAGTCCATTGTTGCCATAGCTTATACTTGAGTCCGCATCCCTTTGTCCCTTGGAGCACTTGGTGTTCTTCCCAAGCTTGCCTTTTCTTGTGAGCTTGCTATCGAGAGATGGAGGATTGAGGTGGTGGAGGCCCAAGTGGAGGACTCAATTTCTCTGATTTGCAGATGTGCCGACAAAGGTTGTCATTTTTGTAATCTCTGATTTATATTAATAGAAATATCTTTTCCTATCCAGTGATGTGCATTTAAATGAATATTGAATCCATGGATGCTTTTAATTGCTTATACATTATTGATTATATTTGCTGAGTAGCTCTAACACCATTATATAGCATGTTTGTATTTTTTGCTGATTATTGAGAGAGCAAATTGTTAACACAAGCAGGATTGGAAAAGCTCAATAGGGATCTACATCAACCATCCAGAATAAGGTATGTTTTGAGATCCGTTAGTGTTAGATGTTTTATTTCTCTTGCATATTGGGAAGGGATTGATTTTTGTGGTTACTCTGTCAGTTGTGGTACACCCCAAGCCATAGGAATTTTTCTTCGTAATAGAATTGACGACCATAATGGGGATGTTCCTTGTTTTTATTTGGGGTTGGGGGCACAATGTGCTTGATATTATTGACTTGCTCTTTGTTTCTCCCTGTTTATGTGTCACACTTTATAACATGTTCATCCATTAACACTCCCCTTTATTGGTTTGACCCTTGGCTTGATTTTTACTACTGTCTTCTCTGTATACGCAGGTTTTTGGCCAAAAGTCACGTACATACGCGGGTTTTTGGCCAAATGTCGCGTACATATGCATATTTTTGGCCAAAATTCACATATACATGCAGGTTTTTGGCCAAAATCTACGTATACATGCAGCTTTTTGGCCAAAAGTCACGTATATATGTAGTTGTTCTTTAAACAGTCACATACATCCTCCCTTTTGGTGAGTTTGATGTTGTGGGAAGTTGTTGGGTGGGTTGTGAGTGTGGTTGGGTCTTCCTTGGGTTTGATGTTGTCTATTGGATGCTTCTTTTGTGACCAGAGACCGATTTTTCATTGATTTTTCTTTGAAAGTAGTTTCAATCATTTATGCTTTTTTTTTTGCCATTAGTGAGTTACTCTTTTTTGTCTCGGTGTCTTGCTGGGCTTGTGTTTTATACTTGTTGCAGAGACTAAGAGTTTTAGATGCCTTTTATTGCATTTTTCATTCTTTTATATTGAAAAATACAAGGTAGTCTCATTTTTTTTTCCAAATGGATTTGAGGAGGTACTTGCATTGGATTTCTTGGATGAGAATCGTGTTTAGGATTTCATATAGGAAGGATTGCATTGGAATTCAGAAAGGAATGAATATTTTTGCATCTCATGTAGTGGCATACCCCGTCTTTCATTCTACACATTGCACTTGGCATTGTTTGTTAGGTGTGAATATTTACTCCACTATTGAGTCATAACTTCATTAGTTGCACATCTATTTCTTTTTGAGTAATCACAAACATTAAAATCAACACATAATTTAAAATGAACTACACATTTTTCTTTTATAGGGTTCACAAACAAGATTAGGATTTAGAGTCTTTGAATAGTTCATTGTGAGTCAATTCTCCAAGACTACTAAACACAAAACAAGTAGGTGTCTGTCTAGGTGAAATAGTGAAATCCTTGGTATAATTAGTGTTTCTCAGGACGCTCCTCTTACACGGGAGTTAAGCACAAGGAAATGCACGTGATTGTGACTAGGACGACCCCTGGTTACTTTCTGTGAGCACCAGAGATATTTCTAGGATCGTATTCGTATCTGGGGACTCTTTTGAGTTTTGGGATTTGTTAGCCCACCCATACGGTTGATCCTGCCTATGACTGTCCACCTGAGCATTGGTTATATTGAAGTGACCTTAGTTTCCTTACCTAGGTATCACAGGGGGTACTTGCAGAGGTTATTTTGTGAGTGTCCTGACCAATTAGAGTTCAGACGCACAACGCTTTATGCGTTGAAGCTAAGGGCCACTATAATTGGTTACATACCTCTGCTTGTAGTGTATGGGAGTTTTGAGCCTCTCCTAGGCGAGACATACCTGCTGCATTCGGGAGCTCACATATCCTCCCCTTGGTTTGCTTGTATTTTGGCTGTAGATTTTTTTAGGAGTGTGTTCTTTGTGAGCTAGTTGGCCTTTGGGATCGTAGTTAATTGAGTATATTTATGCTTTCTTGAGTTTGGGTCCTTTTATCTTCACCATGCCTGGTATCCTATCGCCCATCCTTGGTACTAGTATAGACCCTAATGTCAGACTTGGGGGCATCATAGCCCCTTACTGTGCTCATAGATTTGGGAGTGGTCACATTCCACTCTCTACTCCATTTGTGGAGGATGTTGACTCCTTGCTCTTGGTCTTTACATTGGTGGTCACCCTCACGGGGGTGGTAGTGGATGCATGAACGTTGGGTCTACACCTTACTTTCCTTTTTATGTCCCATCGTTCACGGTATTGTTTCCTTTGGGTGCATTTATCATGATCATTCCTCCCTATATCCTATAGTTTGGATTCCTTATTGACTATTTTGGGTTGTTTTGGACTAATATGGTTGTCATATAGGGTCCAGTTTTTGTACACTCTCTCTGAGGTTTTGACCCATTCATTCCTATCATAGGTATTATGTCTAAATTGGCATATAGGTTAGGATATCACATGCGATTGCACTTATGCATTTCCTTATGGCCGTTCCATTTTAACCTTAGGTACAAACCCATTCCATGGTGTCACGAAACCTTCATGCTTCTTTTAGAAGTGACACTATGTGAATGGTAGAGCTTTCCTATACATGGGTGCCCTATTTAGATCCTTGTTGCATTTGGTGCCCATGATGCATTTCCTCCTTTAGGTTGTGGGAGTCCTTTGTATAGTATCGCCATGACTTTGAGCAAGAGCTTCATACTCCTCTTAACCTTTATGCTGGCCCTTTTTCCCAGGACTCCCTTGTATAAGTCAAGTTGTAATTGCATTATCATGAGTTTTGCTTGCCTTATTGATCCTTATGCTGGCTTACCTGACTTTGATTATCAGCCTTATATCCTGATGTTGTCTCATGTCTAGCCAAGTAGAGCCATTTTACATATCTTTTGTAGCTTGATTCCCCATTTTTTACTGGGAGGGGACTTTCCTCCGAGTGTCATTATCCTACACGTGTTTCCTTGCATTGAGCATAGGTATGTTCTGCTACTTGAAAATAGTTTGTTTGCCCCTTGACACTTGTCTCCTCCTAGATCTATAGCTATAAATCACTGTTGGAGGAGCAAGTCGGTATGTCAACTTGAACGATAGCCAACTTAGTCGATCAACTGACTAAGTCAATTGGTTGACTAAACTAGATATTAGATCAGCCACCTAAGGTCGTGTTGGTTCACCGAACTGATAGGTAGTTATTTTGTAACTATTTTGTAATCATATATATTATGCTATTGAGCCAAATGAGAACTCGGTTTAGTTCTCTATATTGTATGGACCCACTCTTATTAATATAATCTGTCATTTTCCTCTACTTGTTCTTATCTCTTGTCTATGTTATGTATGTATGTTTGGTATGTATTATTGGTAACCTTATGTGATCTGTGAGATTACAACATTGGTTCCGTTGTTGGGACTACATGTCTAAGAAGTATGCAAAAAGATGATATCAGAACAAGAGATTAAGGATTGGTGGGAATGTAAAGTTGCAAAATATTTACAGAATTACGTATGAAGAAACAGGTTAATGAATGCATAAGCAAAAGCAAGATTCTTTACAGAAACACATGAGAAGTTTGTAGAATCAGTGCCCCAACTTTTGAAGAAACTCCTGGATGAAAAAGCCAGAAGGGAATAAAGATAACCAGTTGCTATAAAAACTGATCCGAGGGGGGAGAACAAACTTGTCAAAGTGGTTCGAAAAAATCACCGATGACTTCTGCGAGGAGCAAGCAGTAAAAGACAGAACTTCGGTGGAAACCGTCAAAGAAAATTTTACATAGACGTCACTGAGCAATTTCTGTGTTCCTTACCAACCTTGCTGTTTAAGTTCCTGATCGAGAGGGGAGTGGGTCATATTGTCGAACCTCATCCATCACTTCATGGACTACCATTAAACCCTAACTAGGCAAAAAAACAAAAGAGGTGGGAAAATTTCATTATAGAAAGGGAGTGGGAATACTTCCTAAGCAAGTAGACCGAACTATCCGGGCTTTCTAAAGCATCGGGTAGGCTATGGGGGGGTATCTGGTCATATGTCGGGATAAAGTGGAGGGGATTCTAGTCGACTAGAAGCAGATACCAATCACCAGTAATGAGAAGTCGACCAAAATGGAAATCAAGAAGATAGTATCACACAAAGGTATGTTGGACATTCAAAAAATAGAGAGGGAAGAGAGACAATAAAGGAGGGAAGAAAGAAGAGAAAGAGCCTTGGCGCTACACTGAGGAATGTGTACTAGGGTGGATGACCAGGAAAGAAACCCGTCAAAGTCGGGTCATGACCCATAATAATAAGGCATGGAAGTAGAGGCATCCCCTACGGAAGAAGAATTGTGGATAGAGCAGCCAAAAGCTCTCCAATTAAGAGCTCCCCAAGAAGGAACAACTCTATCTCCATTGAATCCGCGTACCCAGATACAAACTATTGTCGAAGAGGACCTTCGACTAGGAGCTGGTGACTTTGGTATATGGAATCGACTAGAAGATGAGACATACACTAGAAGACACCTCATTATATATCAACCAGAAGAAGGAAATTGGGTTACCTTTCAAGAGGTACCCTCCAACCAAATTATCCACTTACTTTTATCGACACATGAAGGAGCACCCCCCCTGCCAAATACAGCTTTGGAGGACACAGAACATTTAGAACTGTGAACAGGTAACTATAGTTGGACATCGACAGAAGAAGTCAAAATCAATCGACTGTCGGTCGAAGATGAAATGTCAAAAACAACCGATGGAGATGAAAGTTCCATCGACGATAGTTCTATAGATAGGAATAAACAAATAACCCCACCACCCCTACCCCAACCTCCACCACCACCACCTCCTGAAAGTAGGGATAGTGATTCTGACATGGGTCACGAGTCAGCACACATTCCTCTATATGAGGGGGATGAGCACCCCAGATGACACTAGTTCATCTGTGAATCAACTTGGAAGGCTAACCAAGTTACGAATGAAGACAGGAAGATGGCACAGTTCACCGGTGCCTTGAGAAAAAGGGAATTAGCTTGGTATATGAACTTTTCTGAAAGACAACCTCGAGCAACCAAAGCAGAGATCAAAGCACAATTTCTATCATTTTTCAAAACTCTAGATGCAAAACATCTGGCAGCAAAGAAATTAAAAATAACATCACAGAAGCCAAGAGAAATTGTTCATGATGGAAAGAACTTCTTAGCCAACTGGACTATGTTATATATGAACAATTATTAATCCAGTGGTTTCTTGCAGGTTTATCTTAGAAAATCTACTGACACATAAGTCTGGAAATATTCAAGTCTTACGAAGATGCACTTACAAAATCTCTCCAAGTGGAAATGGATGAGGACATACCAGCATAACTGATAAAAAACTAGAAGAACAGCTTGAGATCATGCATAAGTCATTAAAAGAATTAAACCTCAAAAGTCAGGATATCTGGTGCACGAAGTGCTCGACGATTGGAACTTCAAAAGACAATTGTCAATAGGACGTTTGATTTATACATACTAAATGTTTTTGCAACGTTTGCTAGGAGCATGGATACCACTCGACAAAAGATTGCCCGTTCAACATGAATAATGGCAAGGCATCTTGGTGTGCAATTTGCGAAACTAAAAATCATAACACAGTTGACTACCATTTGAACCTGAAGAACTGACAAAATTATCATGCAGTCTACCAGACCACTACAGTTGCACAAAATAATGAGCAAAACAACTTACCAAACGATCATAACAATCAGAGATATGAAGGTCGAAGATATGAGCGCCGGTATGACATTCGACGTGGAGGCTACAGAGGTCGAGGTCGATTCCATTTAAATCGAGACAACCGACCACGTCAACCCATCCAATGCTTTACATGTTATAAGGAGGGACATTGGTATGCAGACTATGCTTATAAAGACAGAACTAACCTCAAATTTTGTACTCATTGTGGAGTAGGGGATCACTCACTAGAGGATTTCCCTACCATGTTGGAAAAAATAAATACAAAGAAAAATGTTAATGTCTTGTCGTGTGTGCAAAAAGATGATGTAATAAACACAAAAAATTTGCATATTGTAACTCGACAAGGGACAAAAACAGGAAGTGATAACGCAAGAATCAACAAAATAAAAGAGAAAAATGTCTACCCTGATCCACTTAAAGAAAAACAAACATACAAATAAGCAGCAAATGTATTCAAAGAATTTGCATGACAGGAACAAGCTAATGACAATCGACATAACACAATAAAAGAACTAATACAGCTCGTACAAAAAGATAGCTCGGTATCTTAGTTCATCGATTTGCTATATGAAATAAACTACAACAACATCGAAACACAAACAAAGAATATCTGCAGTTTAAATAAAAAAGATAAAGGTGAAGCCGACCCACTTGTCGACCTATAAATTGAAGGATACCATGTCCGACAAGTAGTGCTCGACTTTGGATCACAAGTAAACATCATGACTCGTGACACTTGGGAACAAATGGGTAGACCTCGACTATATGAGTCAGGCATATACCTGAAACTAACTGACCAAGGCCTAATTGAACCTATTAGAGTTTGGAAAAATTTTGCTACAACTATAAAAGGAATCTCGACCAAAGTCGACTTCGAAATCATTGACCCTAAGGAAGGATCCAGTTCCTTCCCAGCGTTAGTAGGTCGACCTTGGGGTAGAAAGATGAAAGCATCGATATCCCTAGAAAAGAGAGAATGAAATTAAAAGGAAATGGATAAAAGGTCATTGTACCTATTCATCCATCTCAAGGAGAACCTTGGATAGAACCTATCGATGAAGAAGTCGACATCCGACAACTTTATCAGATACAAAACAATGCAGATTATACAGATCCTAATATCTATGGAGAACTCCATTTAGGTAACCAAGACTAAGTCAGTTATAATTCAGACACAGAATTATATGATTGGGAGATTGAGAACTATGAAACACAAGCAAGAGGGTGTTCGACTATTCAAAAAGTACAAAAAAATCCCACCCAACAGTGCTTCATAGTGTCCATTGTCCCAAAAATGTTTGAGAAGAAAATTAGGGAATACCCTACTTTAAAACCTACCAATGTAAATACTACACAAATACCAAGATACAAGGAAAGAAAATCACCAGTCATGCATGTAGAACAAGTTTCCAAAAATATTGGTGAACATGGCCGACTTCAAAGCCTAGTAGAAACATTTACAGGACAAGCTGCTAGATGGTGGGATACCCACCAGACAAGACTGTAGACCTAGACATCAGCTTTAACTTTCTTTGTATAAAGATTTGGAGGAAAGAAGTTAACCAAATAGGCTCAGATAACTATATTCATCCAAGGACAAAATCCAGAAAATCATATTAAGACATGTGAAAAAGAATGGAGAAAACTTGGATACAAGGATGAATGAGCATGGCCACACCTGTTCCCATCAACCCTCACTGACTTACCAAACAAATGGTATAAAATAGAAGAAGCTAGAGGTGAAACATTCTTATGGTATGAACTTAGAGAAAATTTCATTAAATATTTCAACTTTATCACACAAAATGAAAAGTTGGTCGAAACAACAAAACAGATTAAAGAATTTATACAACCGATAGAAAATAAACCCTTAAAAGATAACCGACAGACAAGGAAATGTAACAATATACAAGCTAGGACAATACCATCGTCGAAAAGACTACAGTTAGAAAATGAAAATACAGAATGGAAAATCTTTAGATGGAAATCAAACCACACTACTACATTTCGACCAAAAATCCGACGGCAATATTGTCGGATTTTCGACACCTCCCCGTCGCATGTACGACACTATGATTTTTTTTAAGCGTCGGAAACTTATCGTTGGTTATCCAACATCTTTCTAATCCGTCGGTTAAGCGACACCTTAGTTTACCATCGGTTAAATGTAAAGTGTCGGTTAAGCGACAGAATGTTTTCGATGGTAGTGAATTTTTTTGTAAGAAAATAGCATTGATGCCGTTGGTTAAGCGACGGAAATAAAGACGAGGCATCGGTTAACCAACATGAATAACCATCGAAGAAGCGATGCTTGTGAATTAATGCCGTCGGTTAAGCAACGGAAATAAAGACGAGGCGTCGGTTAACCGACATGAAGAACCATTGGATAAGCGACGCTTGTGAATTTTATAAAAAAAAATATTTGCAAATTGGATCAGAAAATATTTGGATGTGGTTTTTCTAATGTTTGTGGATAATTTGTCAACTACTTAGCTTGTTTCTAGTAAATACATGTACACTATGGTCATATACCCTTAATGGTACACTATGTTGATTCTCAAAATTGGCATCCAAGTACAACATGCAAAACACTCTTGTAGGGTTGTGCAAGAGGAAAGTGGGGATGAAAGCTTAAGTGGTACTTTAATCCCTAAACCAAAAACTCACCAAGAGATTAATTTGTTAGACAGGAGTTGTTTCACCTTAAGATAAAAATTATCCTTAAATGTACAACAAACAAAACAAAAACTTAAATATGCTTTGAATAAGATGGCGAAAGATGAAAAAGTAATAATATAAACATAAAATAATGCATATATACCTAAAAAGAATAGCTTAATTAATCAAAGTCTGATTTGGACAATGAAATAACCCAAACAAGTCTCACAACCAGTTAGGATCCCAGTAAATGGGATGTTTTTGAAACTATGTGCCACGTGCTACAATGGCTAGAGTCCTAGACTATCCATGGATACAAGACAGTATGCCATCTCTTCTTAATAAAGCATGCTTGAATACAACTTGACAAGTGGAGTAATCCAACTCATGTACCCAGCAATTACATTTTCCAAGGGAAATGTCAATTTCATCCACGACATCTGTTTCTGCCAGCACATGTCTCCAAACTGCAATCATTCCAAAACAGTGCCTGTAATTCGTAGGCACGTTGTTGCAAGTCTATTGAGTGTGATGTCGATAATTCATCAATTAAGGAATGGCACTGCAATATAAGTCCAACATGAAACATGAACGTCAGAATAATATGACAGAAAGAATGGAAAATGCATATTTCAAACAAGAATTTCTGAGAGGCTAACTTGAAGATAAGTTTGTTAATGTCCAACAAATGACCAAAAGTAGGTAAACTAGACTGCTCAGTACATACGTTGTGATCCAAGTTTCCAGGAAACTTGGGTACGGGGACAGAAGTAACATAAAATTTGATAAATCATTGTACTAGGCAGCTGTAACAAACAGTCAAACTCAGACCTGAAGGTACACTGGAAATCTTATTTCAAACACCTATTTGTACTGTTGTTACAGGCAATAAAAGATTGCAAATTGCCAAATATATTCCTAGGTTGATGTGAGTGTATTTCTAGTATTAAATACATATGTATATTTTTATGTGCACAGAATGTTGCAAATGAATAACATTATTACATGCTTGAGATGAAAATCCAGTCTTGGTTTCTGCTGAATAAATAATGTGAACACATATATATCAACTCTTCACAAATATTGTATGGTTCAGCCCACCTTTGTATTAGATAAATTTTGAGTGCTCAATATGGTCTTTGATGAATAGTTTTGCTTCTTTAAGTAATAAAATCCTATGAACCCCGACTGCCAAACAGATTTCTTAAAACATATTTACAGGGAAATTATCTACAGTGTGCCATACTTATATGCATTGGATATTATCTCCCAATATTGATTTTAAGTTCCCAGTTCTCCATGATAAATTGTTTTCTCATCCTCTGCTAGTGTATGTGCACAAGTTTCATCACTTGTCCATTCCTTGTAAATAGAAAATGAATATTCATGTTGATTATGTGCCATTTAATTCATATGTTTAACTTCTTTGGTTCTGGTTTCATACCATAATATTTTGTTTGTCATCCATGTATTTTCTATAGATAGCAATATACTATCTAAGGATGATACCACTACAAATTACATTCGACGACCAATAGGGGAAGCATAATCAAGAAAGTTTCTTTGTATTTTTTCCTAGTTTCTGCTTTTCTTCAAAGAATTCTCATCCAAGTCACCAAGTGAAGCCAATGAAGTTTCAGGCAGGAAAATAGGTTTGTTTCAACTTCCTACCATCCATTTTATACTTCTCACCCAGCACATCCATGGTTCTTGGAACATATTACCACTGAGGCCCAAGAGCACCCAAGTACACAGCATGGTAAAAGTCCGTGCTTTAGGAAACCTGTTGCTAGGGTGCCAGAACGTTGTAAATATGGGTTCATGTATTGTACAATATGGCCATTATTATGGTGGCAAAGAATATTTCTCTTTCAGCTTGGCCAATCAGCCTACATTTCAATTGCATGCTAAAATAAAAATATGTTTCCCAATTCAACAGTTTTCTTAACACAGAAATGTTAGATGTCTGAATTTGGAATTTCGCCACCTGATTCAAGACCCAGACACATACAACTGAAGATCCAAAATTCAAGGTTGTTGAAGCTCATATGGAGGACCAAGCTCTTGTTTAGTGGCAATCACACACTCAAGATGCTATTTGCCTCCAATAGACCAACAATCACATCTCAAGCCTGCAATCCAAAAGAAGTTTTACCCTCTTTTCCATAGACAAGAAATGTTGACATGACTGTTACAGCGTTAGCAGATTATTGGACAGAATGTTAAAAGGATAAAAAGGATCAAATATAGGTCACAATAAGAAAATGAGAAAAATGTAGCACGACCAAGAAATATAATACAGAAAACAAAATACACACCAGTCTGCAGTCATTCCATCTTCACTGGTTATGGCTCTCAGTGCAACTGCATGTGAATGAGTCCTTCTATCAACTTGCACACCAACAGCCTTTACTGGCAAAAATACCGCGAAAGCTTGCCAAATTTGATCATAGAGTCCGGCATCCTTGATTGAATTGATAAAGATCTCATCAACCTGTCAAAAGGTGAAAACATATGAAGAGAAACTTAGACCACTCTTATACAATCCAGTAAGAGTGCATCATTATAATTTATTACACACATATCAAGTATATTACCAGGCGTATGGTCTCCAAGGCATTTCCTTCAGCGACATCACCCAAAATACGTACGGCTAAGCCAGGACCAAGGAATGGGTGCCTCTTAAGAAATCCTTGAGGAACACTCAATATTTCTCCTAGTTTTCGCACCTGTTAATATTTACAACCATAAATCTGAGATTACCAGTACTAAAATCAGTCCTGAAAGAGAAATTCGGGACAAAAGGACCATATTATCATAAAGTATCTAATAAGTAAACATAAGTAAACCTTAAAGAAAAGGTTTAAATGATATATACCTCATCTTTGAAAAGCAAATTAAGTGGCTCAATAAGTTTCAAATTCATTTCTTCTGGAAGCCCCCCCACATTATGGTGGCTCTTTATTGTGTGGGAGTGATTTCTCCCACTCCCAAGCGGTGGACACGACTAAATTACATCTGGGTACAGAGTGCCCTGGACCAAAAACTTTGGCTTCCTTCCTAGTTTTTTTTCCAAATCTACAGAGAATTCATCAAAAATGTGGATGAATTCCCCTCCTATAATTTTTCGTTTTCTTTCAGGGTCTGTTACTCCTTTGAGTTTATCAAGAAAACGTTCTGTTGCATCAATACAATTCACTGGCAAATGAAGATCATTTTCAAACATGACCATCACACGCTCTCTCTCATTGTACCTGACAAAAACCAACTAAATATCATCAAAGAACAGGAATATAACACATTATTGCATTGTTTTGCAAAAGTCACATATAACATGTCCTTTAATGCTTTTAATAAAATTCTACTGAATTATAAATCTCATTTCATAGTAAACCATAATATTCCAAAACAGGAATGCATTGCACTATGTTTTCCAACTCACCTCAAAAGTCCATTGTCCACAAAAGCACAGTGAAGCTTGTCTCCCAGTGCTTTGTGTACAAGAGTTGTTGCAACTATGGAGTCCACACCACCTGACAATGCACAGATTGCATGATCCTATGGTCCAACCATTTTTTTAATTTTCCGGATTTGTTCTTCTAACACATCCTCCAGTTTCCAATAAGCTATGATGCCACAAACACTGAAAAGAAAACGACGTAGTGTTTCCATCCCAAGAACTGAATGGGTCACCTGTGGTACATGGTTCCAAACATGGCGTGAATAATTTTCAACTACCAAAAAAACATTAATTTTATAATGAAAATACAAGGTGTAACATCCCTATTCATGACAATATACAAAAATGCAGTTCATGTAAAACACAGATGTTTCTTTGCCACAGAAGTCTGGAGATAGGCAACTCTTTGTTTGTGCTCTGGAAACATTAAACATTCAATGGCCAGATGGTATATACTCTAAATATGAATTTACACCAAATATTATCATCTCCATCATACAACAAGCAATGGAGTCATTCAAAATAGTCTCAGAAAGGTAACCCTTCATGGCAAAGTGCTCAATGTTACTTCTCAACCAGAAATAGTAAATACATTAAATAGCTTTTGTCCAACTCGTAGCATAAATACATAATTAAGAAAAATGGGGAAACAACATTCTTTACCAAAATATAATAACAACAATGACACAGAATTTGGGTCTGGGTCTAATGGATGACAATTGTCAACTGGTATCAGACACAAGTCACGCCAACCCCAGAAATAGGACATGGGGGACACATTATATATATATTATATATATTAAAAAAAATTAGCATATAGATGCAATTTAAAAAAAACTAGAACATTTATAGAATATTGATCAAGCACACAAAAATAATAAAAGCTTAGAATCATAAATTGCAGAATTCTCATCAAGTTCAAAATCAAAATGTATTACATAGATATCGAGAGAATGTCACTGGAAAATACAAAATAGGAAAGAATTTCATAGCTGGTCAGTGGTACTTGTTGATGCACAGTTGTCATTGATGCCAAAGGAACCATTAATAACAAAGGTCAGGATGAGGGCAGAAGTAAGATAAGCAAGAGCGATGATATAGCTTCCAGTTTGAAGAAGTATATATGAAGTCATTAACACACCAGCCAAGCTCATCAAGGTAAAGGTATTTGGTAAAGGTACTTCACCTATAGAAGATGCATCAGAGGTGGTAGCTAAAGATGATATATAGCAGGTGACTTGAAGACTTACAGAAGCAAGCCTCATTAATATTTATGTAGACATGGTCGCTCTAGTAGAGATAGAGGTATCAGTCAGTTTAGCAGCTCTAATACCTTCGGTGGAAAAGATAAAATGTCCTAGTGCCAGGATTGATTGTTTAAGGGCTTGAAGACATTGATCAAATATGCTTAGTATCTTTGTGAAGCCTAATCCAAATCTTGAAGCCTGCCCTACTCTGAAGGTTGAAAACTATAGAATGATATTTGCCAGCTATGATAGCTCCCCTGTATGGCCAAAATGAACGTTATGGCGCAGAATTCTGCTAAAACTTATGAAGTATTCAATTTCAAGCAACTTGTCTCTGCCCAATTCAGGACTCCATGGCAAAGCATAAGCTTCCTTAACATCAATATCTGATAGAGTGATCCAGCCAAGTACAAAACAATATCTTTCAAGTATAAGCTCATGCACTTGGGTTTTGATGCCGAGCAGACATGAAGACAAATAAGAGCAAGAACATGAAGAAGGAATCTAATGCACATGTAGTAGGTCTCCAATAGCCATAAATGAGGCAAATTCAATGCTCATGTTGTAATTCCAACTAACAACAAATTTAGGGCTTTAATACATTTTTGTTAAGGAATTTAGGATGGTAACTCATGGTCTTCTCTGTGTAAAAAGATACCATCCTCTCTCTGTGTAATGGGGGGAATAAAGGGATTGGGTACAATTAGAGTAGCCATACATCTAGAGGAGCTATGCAAGCAAGCCAGAGATCATTGTAACTTGGAAGAACACCATAGTTTGGGCCTGTGTTCCAATTAAGAATGATGGGTTTTCATGATTTTCCTATAGAGATTAGGGGCAAGATAGATAACTGCTGATTTATTTCCAGTTTGGAAACTGTCTATGTTGTTTTTCCTATGAGTATATTGAGGAGAAAATGAATGTATTGACTGTGTTTATAATGCAAAAGGCTAGGTATTCTTGATGAATTTTTTATCTGCTAGAATTAGGTGTAAAATCTCTCTTGATTATCCATTATAATATTGTGATGCACAATGTATTTATCGGTTATTTTTAACCCCCTTTCCAGATATTGGGAGGCTTTATTCTCACTGTTCTATGAGGCAGAAAAACATAGTGCTATGCAGACTAAAGGTGTTTATGTCAATTTATAGTCTTCCCATATGCATACCTGAGGAATTGAGTGTTTTGTCGAGCTTCATTTTTTATAGGCTAGATGGCTAATCAGTCAACTGATACACTCCCCAAAGACAAATACAACAATATTGGAATAAGAGGAGAGAAGAATAGTTAGCATAACAAAAGAAGCAAGAAGACACTACAAACATAGCAAAGGCTTCCCTTGATGCTTTGGATGGATGCCATAATGAGTCAGTGAATACGAAGGTGCTACAGGTGTTTGTTAATCTTTTAACAGGTGATCCGAGTTATATTAACTTGAAACACACCTTGCAAGAAAATTTCTTATTGATGGATTCATCTTCTTTGGCTTCATGGCTGGAAAAAATGCTGCTAGGATATACTGCTCAATCAGCTGTAGGTAATTTGCCAACAGGAGTCTCTAATTCAGTAAGAGATTCAGCTATTGCTTTCATCAATGCTCTGGTGTCACCTTCATTTGATTCAAAATCAAGAGAACTTTGTGATCACATTCTTGATGCATTGCTTGTGGGTCTAGAGAAGGCATTCCTATGGATCTATTTCATTTGGAAGTTCTTCTCATGGCTTTTCATTCTTCAAATGCATTTGAAAAAATCAAAATGGCAGAGAATATTTTTTCTACCCTCAGCAATGTAAGTTGTCCTCCAGTGGAACTTAACAGCACACAATTGGTTTGCTGGTCTTTGCTAATTTCAAGACTGATGTTGATTCTTCGGCACATGATTCTCCACTCTACAACCTTCCCATCCTGGTTAATGTTCAATATAAGAAATAAGTTAATACAGATTACACAAGGAGGAACTTTTCAGCTTCCCACAGGAACAGGCTATTTAGAATCATGGGTATATCATGTGGTACAAAGTGTTATAAATGTGAATGAGCGAGTCACAGAAGAGCATGGAATGGCTGATCTTTTTCAACAACTGATCTATTTTTGCTGAAGAACATGGAAATCCTGGTAAAAGAAATGAACTCAAGCAAGGAGGTTAACTTATATATTAAAGAGCATCTACTTACAAGTGCAACTGATATGGTGGAATGCCTAAGAACGGATCCTAGTAAAGTCATTTTGCTTAAGTTTTAATTGGGGAACACTGAGGACTCATTGATGTTGAACCAATCCAACAAGTTCCGGGAATTTTTTGGAGGCAATGGTAACTTTTTTCCTTTAATTGAATGAGTCAGTGAATACAAAGGTGCTACAGCTGTTTGTTAATCTTTTAACAGGTGATCTGAGTTATATTAACTTGAAACACACCTTGCAAGAAAAGTTCTTATTGATGGATTCATCTTCTTTGGCTTCATGGCTGGAAAAAATGCTGCTAGGATATACTGCTCAATTAACTGTAGGTAATTTGCCAACAGGAGTCTCTAATTCAGTAAGAGATTCAGCTATTGCTTTCATTAATGCTCCGGTGTCGCCTTCATCTGATTCAAAATCAAGAGAACTTTGTGATCACATTCTTGATGCATTGCTTGTGGGTCTAGAGAAGGCATTCCTGTCATTTCATGTTCCTACTGCGAAAGCATACTTCAATTTTGTAGTTCAGTTGGAAAATGGTGAGTCCACAATAAAGCCTATTATCAAGAGGGCAATTGATGCCACATCAGGAGATGATGATGAGGATGATGGCACATCTGATGGAGAACTGGATAGTATGGATAAAGAAGATGATGATGAGAGTAATAGTGAACGGTCACTTGCATCAAAAGTTTCAGACTGTGACAAGGCCATCCAAGACAATTGTGACCTGATTGAAGAAGAAGTGGCAAACAGGTTGGAGAGTAGGTTGGATGTGCTATTAGAAAAAACAAATTAACAGACAGTTAACATTGAGAAGGATATCTATTATCAATCCATCTCCGACTGGACTGGATGTATAACCATGGGTTCTCTTTGCTAACATTATTTCTTGGAAACAGTGTTGTCTTTTGTGATGCTATGCTTATGTCTATTTAAACGGATACTATATTGATAGCCCAAGTATGAGGCATTTTAGCCTGTCTATAATTTGAACCAGTGTTTGAAAACATCACCAAAAATAAAATAAAAATATTGGCAGAGTCAAGAGACTTTTGGATTTTTTTGGAATTTGTTGCTTAGTTTGAAGAAGAAAGGCAGGGGATTGAGAATAAATGGGTTATTGACTATTAAATCTGCCCATAAAAGGGGTAGAGGGAGGGTTAAATATTTGAAAATTTAAAAAATAAATATATATCTTTGTAATTTTTTGAAGTTTAGTCTCTAAGAAAATTTAGAAAGCCCCCAACAGATTGTGTATATATGTATTCTGCACACCTCAGCCCTGGACGACCAAAAATATTATTTTCTTAGAAGTGCTATAATGGCCTTGTAATACATTGAGGTAGAGCCTTTATATATCTACCTTCAAAGGAGGGCCAATCCAAATGAGTTTGATTTGGTGGTTCCTCTGCAGTAGCATTTGTCCAACAACAAGCACAAGATCCAACTCAGCATGTGTGTTGTGTGTTGAAAGAGATGGATAGGCAGGTTGCCATTAGGAGAACAGGGCACTTTAACATTTGACCATAATTGGTGAGTGCAAGAATTTGGGAAATGGCATCATGCGTGAAGTATTTTCCAAAAAATATTGATTTGCATCACTGTGTATACAAAATGTTGTCATCATTCCATAAGGGTAACACGGACACACCGGATAGTATTAGTCCTTAAACTAGTACAAAAACATTGAGATTGTATATTCACACATGAGACAGTCAAAAGATTCCAATAAAATCACATAATATATGTGAAATCCTCAACCAGGGATATGCTACTTTGCTTCTTAATATGCTTGCAAGTTGCAACTGGGTAGGCATCAAAGACAATCATTGCAATAAAAAGGACCATAAAGCACAATCACTTCTAATAGATATTAGAGTCCATTAGGAGATATTAGAGTCCATTAGGAAGAATGCTATCACATCAACCTGGGGGCCAGGGACCACACCAATAAGAGCAGCAAGAAAATGTCATTGACTATCCTAACAAATGGAAACTAACCTTGTAAAAAGCACCAAAACCCTCATCCCTGAGCATGTTCTTTTCCACGTCATAGCCCGAACCTTGACCCAACTGAATGCGCACCTGCAAAAATTGGCCCAACTCGGGTCAGCCTTTATATCCCAAAACAAAATAATGTTGCAACTTAGTGATTCATCAGATTATGTCCCATTTCAGTTATTTGGGCCTTAAACAAGCCCGAGGATGTAATAATACAAAACAAGAAGATCATTTTTTTCAATGGACGTGCATAAAATTATGTATCCATATTATATTGAGCTGGATCTGAGAACTTCCAAAAATACAAAAGTGAAGCTTGGGGTGAAGGTTCGATCTCCTCCCCCAACGGATTTGAAAATAAGCGAGAAAAAAAAATACCAAAAATCTGAGCATAACAGGAAGACATAAAGCAAAAACCTTGATCATGTCCACGGGTTGAATGACACACATCGCTAGCATACCAGAGGCTCCTCCATTGACAAATGGCTTCACTGTATTCCACACGTTTCCTGTCTTGGGCTTCTCCCCTGCCATCTCTCTGAAGGACTTGAACACCCGACCGATCTGATATTGCTCTCCTTCCTCTTCCTGATACCTAATGATGAGAAAAAACCCACGAGAGGTGTCTGTCTGCACCCTCCTCAGCAAGAAAGAAGAAGAATAGGCAGAGCTCTGACCCGCGGTGTGTTGCAAAGCCCCTCTTCAATCTAAATCATGAAGTATAGGGCTTCATACTTTTATATTTATTATATTACAATATATTAGAAGAGGGAGAGGGAATAATTACCCAACCAACAGGTAACGCAGCACGTGGTCATGTAAACAAAAGATCTGAAAAATAGTTATAACGGCCTTTTATGTGTTAAAATCAGAGCTTTTATTTAAAGAAAAAAACGCTATGCTTTGATATAAAGTATTATGCTTTGATGTGAAGTATTTTGAGTTTTAACCTAAGTGTCGGATATGCGACGGTTATGGGAATAGCCATCGCTTAACCGATGGTTATGAGCATATCTGTCGCTTAAGCGACGCTGGTGGTTACATTTACAAAAAAAAAATCTATCTTTGTGATTTTTGGTAAGTTTAAAAAGAGAAATCCATGCGCCGTCGGATTTTTCCGTCGAATTTTGGATTGAAATGTAGTAGTGCCATGTCGAAATGACCAAACCTATTCGTACAGTCCTTAAAGTTGAAACAATCGACAAGGAGGAGACCGATTGAATGTCTATAGCTGACTTCCCTGCCACATTCTCCCAATTTAAAGAAGGAAGCCGACCAATCAATGAAGCCAAAGCACCAGAATGGCTAGATGCTAAAGTCAAAACTAGAGAATTCGACATCTCAAATAATGACCGACCAAAAATGGAAAAGATTGGTGACTATTGGAGTGATGAGAAGACCACAGAGATAGTGAACTTATTAAAAGAGTTCCAAGATGTATTTGCTAGAGATTATAAAGACCTCAAAGGCTTAGTCCATGAAATGGGAGAAATGAAGATTGACACTAAACATGAAGTTCGACATGTGAAGAAAAGGCCATATAAGCTAGCTCACAAATACAAAGAGATAGTGAAAAAGGAAATTGATAACATGCTTGCAGTAGGAATCATCTATCCTATTGACCAATCAAAATGGGCAAGTCCAATTGTTGTACAAACTAAGAGACATGATCCGACCAAACTAAGAATTTGTGTCAACTTCAGAGAACTAAATAAAGTAACACTGATAGACCCATTTCCAACTCCTTATGCAGATGAAATATTAAATGAGGTTGCAGGACATGAATGCTACTCATTTACAGATGGATTTTCAGGTTATAACCAAGTGCCAATAGCTAAAGGGGATCAGAAAAAAACAACATTTGTATGTGAATTTGGATCATTTGCTTATAAGGTTATTCCTTTTGGATTAAAAAATGCACCTGCAGTATTTTCTAGAATTTTTGTCAAAACATTTCAAGAATATATTTACAAAACCATGGCAATATACTTTGATTATTGGACCATATACTCCATGTTAAAATATCATTGCAAATGGATAAGACTCATGTTGGAAAGATGTCGATAAATTAAACTATCCCTGAACATCAGGAAATGCATATTTGTCACCCCTATAGCGATATTGCTAGGGCACATTGTCTGTAAAGAAGGTATTAAGGTTGACTTTGCAAAAATCAAAATTATCCTCGACCTAAAACCACCAGTAAACCCAAAACAAGTTAGGCTGTTACTTGGCCACACAGGATATTACAGAATATTCATAATATATTATTCAGATATGACCTATCCACTCAAAGAACTATTAAGGGATGATAAAGAGTTCAACTGGACATAGGAGTTCCATATATCATTTGAAAAATTAAAAAGAAAACTAGTCGAAGCACCAATCCTAAGGTTTTCAAACTTGTCGATCAAATTCCATGTTCATATTGATGCATCAGGGCTAGCAATAGGAGCAATATTAACTCAACCAGGAGATGATGGAATGGATTATCCTATAGTTTACGGTAGTAGAAAATTAACCAAGGCTGACAGAAATTATTCGACAACAGAAGAGAAGTACTGGGAATGGTCTTCGCATTACAAAAATATCGACATTATCTTCTAGCTAACCCATTTATATTCTATACAGACCATCAGGAATTTAAAATTCTTGTCAATAAACCACTACATCATGGAAGGATTTGTTGATGGCTACTATTATTCCAAGAATTCGAATTCGAAGTTGTTGTCAGACTAGGCAAGTTAAATGTCATTCTTGACCATTTATCCCGAATCGACATAGGAGAAGAGCCGACAGGAATCAAAGATGACTTACCATATGCACATCTATTTTGGTTAGAAGCAATCCCAGTAGGGTTAGAGGAAATATCATAGTTTTTAGAAGATGGAAAAGCACCAGAAGGAATGAGTACAAAGAAGAAACAAATCCTAGCTATGAAAGCTGCACCATACAGTCTTATAAATGGATTTCTTTACAACATGGGATTAGATGACATCCTTAGAAGGTGTGTATTGGAACATGAAAGAGACACCATTATGCATGAAGCACATTATGGACCTGCAGGAGGACATTTCCAAGCAGACACAACTATAAAGAAAATCCAACAGTCAGGGTTATGGTGGCCGACACTTCACAGAGATTGCAAAACATTTGTAAGTCAATGTGACAGGTGTCAACGAGTAGGTTGACCCCTGTCTAGCACAAAAATTCCTTTGATATCAGTAAACCCAAGTTTGACATTTGAAATTTGGGCCAGAGACTTCATAGGACCATTTCCTATACCAGCAAAAAGGACAGGCATGAGGTATATCATAACTACAGTTGAATATGTAACCAAATGGGCAGAGGCAGAACCAGTTGACACATGCTCTAGTGAGATAGTTTCTAAATTCATCTATGAAAAATATCATTACTAGATTTGGATGTCCACTAACCTTAATCAGTGATCAGGGAATACACTTTATCAATAAAGCTATCAAAACCATAACTGACCAATTCCAAATTGACCATCGTCGAAGTACAACATATCATCCTCAGTTGAATGGAGCAATTGAAGCATTTAATAAAACATTAACAAGAGGAATAACCAAAATATGTAATGTTGATGAGGACGACTGGGACGAGAAGATACCTGCAGTATTATGGGTATAAAGAACAAAATATAAATGCTCAACTGACCAAACCCCCTTTCGACTAGTCTATGGACAAGAAGCAGTAGTTCCATTACATTTCTGACAACAGACACCTATCATCGCAGAGATCCTACATGTCGATGTCGAACAAGGAAAAAAGGAATGACTACTACAACTGAGTACACTAGAAGAACACCGACTACTCGCGATGCACCATCAAGAAATCCAGAAACAACAACAAAAAACATGGCACGACATAAATATAAAGAACAAAAACTTGTCAGTAGGAGACCTTGCTTTACTATACAATAGTCAAGTAAAAGGAAAACCTGAAAAATTTGCATACAGAATGGATGTGACCCTATGTTGTTGAAGAGATACATACCAATGGATTAGTCCGACTAAGGACGTTACAAGGCATAGTATTTCGGAAACTCATTAATAGAGCCCGACTAAAACACTATAGAAGCTAAGAATAAACATATTGAAAAAAAAAGAGAAATACCATAACGACCATAACGGTTAAAACAAAAGCTATAAAAATCTAAAAAATCCAAAAAAAATAATAATGCTGTACATGCAAAAAAGTATGATAGGAAATCACCCCTTCGACAACCGACATCATGTCCATCGACATAACACCATCGACCATTTTCATACTCAACATGGACCAATGACCTCGATAGTTCCATCACGCATTCATGACCTCGAGCACTGAAAGCAATTTTCCATTAATGCACACTCAAGTGTTCCAGCTGGAACATCACGTCCGCCATTAATACACTCATCGATGAAAACATCCAAAGCACCCCCTATAGATACTGGACCATTGAAGGATCATTCACCGCAATTCATACAGAGAGAGCATCAGAGCATCTAGATGACTGACAGCCGAGAATACCCTAGTAAAATTGACCACCAAATCGACAAGATGGCACCCAAACAGACTAGAGCCTCAGCCAAAGCCAAGGAATTATAGACTGTAGAAACACCTTTAGTTCTAAGGTTAAATAACATCAAGAATGCTAAGGTGCAGGAAGGCTCATGGAAAAAACTATGGACCGAGATACAAGAATGGGCTTATGTCGACAAGAAGCCTACTCAAGTTGTAGAGAAAATAAAATACAGTACCATCTTCAACTATGTCAATGCACCACTCATGGCCAGTTTCGGTGGAACAAAAGAGACAACCATCAAATTTATCATAAGCCAATACCACAATGGTCGATTTTACTTCGACCAACCAGTCAACATCTCTGGGGAAGTCATCTCTAAGATAACAAGACTTTCAAACAAAGGAGACCCAGTACCAGTCGGTATCAAAGAGGGACTCGTCAAAGAACTAACCAGATCGGCTTCGAGCAAAAATTTGAAGGGGTTGATGATTAGTCAAATCACAGCTCGAACGCCACAGATTGTGGCCAAAATAATAGCCATCACACTCACCCTGGTAGGTCGAGGCAGTGACCTCAAATTAGACATGTTAGAGGCTGTTGACACCATTGCGACAAATGGAAAGATATACAGATGGGTTGAATATGTCGCCGACATGGTCAAGACCATCTGTGAAAGATGCTAAGAGACAGGAGGAATCATCAGGTTCCCATCCCTCATACTATGGATAGTCATGTACCATATTTTCCCTGAAGGAAACCAAATTGTTCAAGAACTGACAAGGTTCCACATGTGGAGTTTCAAACCATTCTCCCAGAAAGGAACCTTGAAGGAACTTGAAGACATAAAAGTGTTGTTGGAGAACTAGCTCCAACAGCTAAAAGTCCACATGACTAGATGGAGGGTGCCTCAAAAAATCCGACGAAGTCTACCGAAAAAGTCCCACATATAGCTAGAGCTTGACCATACTTCAGTGTGGTACATGCAAGGAAAAAAATCAAATGCAAAAGCCCTTGATTATTGTCCATCGGTCGAATAGATCTTTTGGGAACTGTCTCAACAAGCTGGAACAAAAATATAAATTCCAGGGAAGGCCAAGGCAATCAACTTCTCAATCAAGGAGCTGTTAACAGACCAGGAAAAAGAAGAGGATTATGAGCTGAACCTCTACATTAGTACCTTTGTGTCAGAGGAGACACCGATCGAACACACTGGCCGACTTCAAATAATCATCAAACCTTCGACAACACAGAGGGTAGAACCATAGATAGAAGAAACAGAGGTAGAGAAGTAGGTAATTACTCTAGATGCAGAAAGTCTCATCCCAACCCAGGAGCCAAGGGGAGAGACAGAACCAGAAAACCCAGAATATGCTATCACAAAAGGCATTATAATAAAATTGTGGAAAGAGATAGCAGCTGCAAGAAAAAATATAAGAACACAACAACAACAAAAATGAAAAGGTAAGCACAATATTATCATTACAGAATCATTAGACAAGGAGGAGGAATTGGGAGCTATGGCCATTGACATAATAGAAGATGTCGCAACAAATAAAGTGCCGATGGAAACCCAGTTCCAAATATTTGTCGAAGCAGGAGCACTACCAGGTCGACCAAAGAAACCCAAAATCACCCACACGCTGATGCTTGAAAAGATCGTAGATCTTGTGTCGATGCATCCACCTCCATCTTTGACAAAAGCAACAGAGGAGAAAATACCAGAACCACTCTCGATAAATCCACTCAACTTATGCAAGAGTGCTATGTTAGAGGCAGTAAAAGAAAACGTCGACAGGGACAGATATCTGCAAGCATTCATTGAGAAACTACCTGAGATATTCACGTCGGTACAAAATCTATCCACTAAAGCACCCCCATTTGAAATCGGTGGATCCCAACAACTAGGGAAATTTCTTCAGGAACTAAAATTTTTTGCAACTTCGACTTCGGTCTTCGAAAGGAACCCCGACAAGGAAGTTGAAGTTGTAGGACATCGGACCATGATTATCACTCCGACAGGACCTACACCCCAACACCCCAACCACTAGCTGCTGAACCGACCATAGGAGAGGTAGAAGAGAATATCGAGGATATAAATCAAGAACTCAACCAACTCTTCTCCTATTTTGATTCACCTCCTCAGACCACCAACCCAATCACCCCCGACCATTCACCAACTCCACCACCACCACCCCTCGACACAGAACCCCTAATCCAACCATCAGAACCAACTGCATCCACTTCTAGAATCCCTGCATCTAATCAACCAGAGGTAGCAGCCATCCCACCTCCACAAACAGAGAAACCATCAACCACTGTTGCACCATAGACAGAAAACCCCGACCTGAATTTTACAGGTACACAGGAGTCGACACAAGCAAAAACAGACAAGCATAAGAAAAATAAGAAGAAGAAGGGGCATCATGGACATACATCAATGGTCCATATCAAATTGAAATATGCCACCAACCTGAATGACGCAGAGCTAGGACAACTCCTGAAAACCCTATTAGTCGAAGCAAAGACAAGGAGCCAAAAGAGACGAAAGGTCAAGTTCCTTAAGAAATGCATAAACCTTGCATAATTAGTAATGTCGGGACCAGTCGAGGTTGACACCGACAAACTACTCGAAAGAGCTTATCAGCTATTCGAAAGCATGGTGTCGGCACTCCAAATACAGCTTCAGGAAATAAAGGAGGAGCAGAAAGAAGAAACTGTCCAACTGCTGATGGTGCAGCACACTGCCTTCTCTAAAGCCTACAAAGTGTTACAAGATCACATGGAGGAGTCTGTTATCATAGAAGAAATACTACAAGATTGGCCTGCTTACTACGGGTGAGTCTATCAACAAACCAGGTAGACCTGACAGGAGATCCAAATGCTTGAGAAGTGGAATCCCACTGATATAGCACTTAAAAGCACAATTGAAGATCAAATACTGCTGGAGACCACTAAACTGAAAAAACTCAAATGAGAAGCTCATCAGTGGGTGCACCAAGCTATTCCTAACTTGGAAAAAGTTGACATCATATGCCTGCAGATGAAACAACTTATAGATACTGCAGAGGAGAAGGACCAGTTTATGGGTCCCGACATGGAGAGAATAGCTGAAATATCCATTTCATAGAAGATGTCGATCTTATCAAGTCTAACTATACTCACCATCGACATCCAAAAAATATTGCAAAGTTGGACAGATTTCCAACATCACCTAGCAGTGACAGCCCCAACAATTGTCAAAGTCTGTGTATAGAAAAGACCGACCATCAGACTTCACAGCCCAAGAAGACCAAGCACATCATAATGACTACTAAGACAGGCAGGCATATTTTTGTACCTCCCTGTTTCTTCGAGACGAAGAAACATTTTGTTCGTGGGGGAGATGTTGGAGGAGCAAGTCAGTATGTCGACTTGAACGAAAGCCGACTTAGTCGATCAGCCAACTAAGTCAATCTACCGAATAAACTAGAGATTAGGTTGGCCACCTAAGTTCATGTTGGTTCACTGAACCGACATGTAGTTATTTTGTAACCATATATATTAGGCTATTGAGCCAGATGAGAACTTGGTTCAGTTCTTTGTATTGTATGGAGCCACTCTTGTTAATATAATCTATCATTTTCCTCTACTTGTTCTTATCTCTTGTCTCTGTTATGTATGTATGTCTGGTATGTATTATTGGTAACCTTATGTGATATGTGAGATTATAACATTTGAAGCTTCCAGTCCCTATGGAGCCTAGAAGCCTCCAACCATTTATTTTTTTTCAAGCTTTTCAAAATATTTGAAAAAGTCCAAAAAAAAAAAAACCAAAAAGTCGGACAGGAAAATATGTTATCTTTGGCAGCATTTGAGTTGTGTCTCCTTTGAACAGAGCACTATATATCACATCCATTGGTTGGGTTAATATTTTAACTTTAGGAGCTATACTCATTTCTCTGAGTTTATCTCCACCGACTGGTTAAGCTTCCAGTCCCTATGGAGCCTTTGTCGATGCCTCCTATGTTGCAGAGATGTCCCAGTTTTGTATATTGAGTCTATGTTTCCTACATTCAGTCACCATTCACCTTTCTACTCTTGTTCGAAGGAAGTTAAATCCTGAGTCGGCCATTCCTCAGTTTTATTGACTTTGCATGTCGGCCATTCCTGGTACTATTACTAGTTCGTGCACATTATGATCGATTCCTTCCATATTATACAGCTTTGCTAAGTACCTCATGTTGGATGATGGGGGATGCCTTAATGCCCTCTTTCCGGTGGATTTCATCCCATTGACTTTAGATCATTTATTCTGGGATAAGATTCTAGAGTCATTTTGAGTGCCTTAGGACTTGCAGTCATGAGTGGCAGGTTCTCTCGCCATCGACAATTTTAGGAATACATAAATGTCCCCTGATCGATGGATTCTTTCAAGTGTTTGAACTCAACTCATTTATTCACACTTGTTAGATTTCACTCTACTACCTTGATTCCCATTTTCATTATCGGTGGGTGATCTCGTGTCTGTTAACGGTATACATCAATGACCAGTAATCAAACGATGGACTACTATGTTCGACCTCGACACCTCTATTCACATAGTAGGACATGTACTCATAGTGGTTTGTGTAGAAAACTTTCCAGATTGGTGGCATTTCTAATATGCTACCTCCTTGATCGTGCCAGTGTTCATGAGATTTCAGCTCTCATGACTTGATTCCAATGTATGTCAGATATCTTCGTCCATTATGGAGATCTTGATCCATGGTATATATTTAGCTTTCATGGATATCATGATCCTTTGTATATATTCATCATGGATATTCTAATATATCTATATTGTATGTGGCGATGACCACACATGTCATATTTTGTATCATGCCTATTCATGGCCATTGTACTCTTATGTATCCAGGATTGTTGTATGTACTTGCAGTGACATGCAGAGATATTTGTACTATATTGTTGGATGACTGGTTCTTCCACTTGGTTCTTCATCACTCCACTTTTGGGATGGATTTATAATTTATTTCGACCATCGTATCACCCCTCTGACCTCACACATTAGGGGGCATCCATTACAGCTGATTTTACCACACATGGTAGATCACACATTTATGTCCTTCCTTGTCCCTCTATAGACTCTTTGGACCCCATGGACCATTTTTGTACCTTGTTTCCAAGATCATCCCTAAAAACAATTTTTATTTTCTATACGCAACTTTGAAACCCTTTCTCGCGTATACACACAGATATAACCCTTAAACCCACATACATCAGGATGTGTGCAAAAGGCCAAATATTTTTGGAGTTTTCCTTGATGTGGATCCGAGTCACTTGTCTCGTGGCCTTCCATATGCCTTGAGATTTCTTGGATTTGACCTTCCATTACCCCATTGAAGCACTATATAAGGAACCCTTTGGATACATTGAAAGAGAGGAATTGAAGAGCAAGAAAACTATAGTCCATTGTTGCCGTAGCTTATACTTGAGTCTGCATCCCTTTGTCCCTTGGATCACTTGGTGTTCTTCCCAAGCTTTCCTTTTCTTGTGAGCTTGCTATCGAGAGATGGAGGATTGAAGTGGTGGAGGCCTAGGTGGAGGACTCAGTTTCTCCGGTTCATAGATGTGCTGACAGAGTTTGTCATTCTTGTAATCTCTGATTTATATTAATAGAAATATCTTTTCTTGTCCAATGATGTGCATTTAAATGAATATTGAATCCATGGATGCTTTTAATTTCTTATACATTATTGATTATATGTGTTAGAGTAGGTCTAAAACCATTATATAGCATGCTTGTCTTGTTTGCTGATTATTGAGAGAGCAAATTGTTAACACAAGCGGGATTGGAAAAGCTCAATGGGGATCTACATCAACCATCCAGAATAAGGTATGTTTCGAGATCCTTTAGTGTTAGACGTTTTATTTCTCTTGCATATTGGGAAGAGATTGATTTCTACAGTTACTCTATCTGTTGTGGTACACCCCAAGCCATAGGAAGTTTTCTTCGTAACAATAGCCATCCCAGATAGATGACCGCCACATGCTCCAAAGTGGCAGTCATTCAAAACTTGTTCATCTTCCTCGTGGGTAAGGCATCACCGGAGAACGGAATCAATACCATGTCTATACAAAGTGCCATTCAATATGAGGTATTATTTTGTGTGGTGACTGATACGACGGCGATCATCATGGGATAGAGTAGGTTGAAATCTTTGTGTTTGGAGATAAATGAGCAAATATTTATACCATGGGTCAGTAGTGCTTATCAAGAACAGGAATTTATGTAGGAATGAATCACTGGGCTCAGATTCCATCAAAGCACAAGGAAGATCACACATTAGCTCAGCAAAGACCAAGGATTTCTTTGATGTAGCTTTGGAAAATTCTAGATCAAACTCTTGTAGGATGACTATCCATCAAGAGTACTTGCACCCGAGCACTTGACGAGTTAGGATGTAATACATAGGGTTCTAGTCTGCCAATACAGTGGTTGTGAGGAGCAAAATGTAGTGACGGAATTTCTGAATAGAAATGACCGTGGCCAATGCTAATTTCTCCACGCACGAGTATCAAGTTTTAGAATTCATGAGATTCTTAATAGCATAGTATATCACGTGCTCCTGACCGTCGGGATTATCCTACACCAAAACCATAGCGATGGTAGTAGTGGAGGCAACAATGTATAAGAGAAAATCCTTTGAATAATCCGGGGGGTGTATCACAGGTGAGTGACTCAGAGCATGTTTGAGATTATCAAAGGCACATTGGGTTTGGTCATCCCAAAAGAATGGAGTGTCCTTCTTAAGGAGATGCATATAACCGTATTTTTTCCTTGCAAAATTGCAAATGAAACGACAGAGGAAGTTTTCCTTCCCTTGCAAACTTTGGAGTTCTAGAAGGTTGCTTGGGGATTTTAGGGATAGAATAGTGGAAATTTTAAATGGATCTATCCAGATGCCATCCTTAGAAACCAAAAAACCTAACAGGAGTCCCGTCTTGATGCAAAAAACACATTTATGAGGATTGAGATGTATGTTATAATGACGACATCTCAGGAAAATGTCTCTAAGATGACTAGGGTGGTCCTCCCATCTCTGTGAATGAGATGGGAGGTTGTCAAGGTACGATTCTACAATATGTTTTATATCATGAAATGCATAGGACATGGCACGTTGGAAAGTGGCTCCAACATTTTAAAGGCCGAATGGTAACTTCCTGTATGCAAAGGTTCCCCATGGGAAAATAAATGCTGTCTTGTGCTGATCAGTGGGTAAAATATCAATCTGATTATAACCCAAAAATCCATCCATAAATGAGAAGATGAAACTTTCGACACAGTTGTCAATAATCTGGTCGATATGCGTAGGGGGAAAGTTGTCTTTGGGACAAGCTTTGTTCAAATCTCTGAAATAAATGTAGACTCTAATGGTGCCCTAATTTTTATTGACAGGGATGATGTTTGATACCCATTATGTTAGGGGTACGAGATAAATAAACCCTGCTTTTAGAAGCTTTTCTATTTCAGCTTTGATAGCCGTGGCTTTCCGTGGATGGACTTGTCTCAGTTTTTTCCTGACAAGTTTTGTAGTGGGATAGGTTTTTATTTTGTGAACCACAATGGATGGGTCTATCCCCATCATTTCTTCATAGGAATAGGAAAATACATCTCGTAATTCTTTGAAAAGTGCTCGATATGCTTCAAATTCTTCTACTGAGCAGTTCTTCCCAACATGAACATGCTCAAGGGTTCTAGGATTGGATGATATGTCAATTGGATTTGTTTGAGTAATGTTGCATAGGTTTCGTTCAGAGTCCATGTTCTGCAACAATATAGGAGTTTGAGTTGTTTTGACAATATCAGTAGTAAAAAAGGATGAAAAATAATGGTCTACCGAACTGGTATTGGGGAGGAACGAGGATATATGGTGATGATCCTCCCATATAGGTTCATTTGTACTAATGATCTCTATAATGGACTCATCAGAAGGAAAAGTATGGGAGAGATAATCTAGAGTAGGAAGAGAGGGTTCTAACCAGAAGGGTAGGTGGTAAAGAGTCTGAAGCCACCAGATGAAGGTCATTAGTGTGGTCATCGGAAAGGGTTTGGATAACACTGTACATTGATTCATGTAGACTCAATGAGGTGGACCCAACAATTTGTTTTCCCTTTGGATCATAATCAAATGAAGAAATCATATTTACTGTTGTTGTGTCTATGTTAGGAGGGTTTGAAGAAAAAATCCCCATAAGGGAAGAATCTTTCAGCATGCCTACCCTAATCGACTAGTAAGGAGGAGGGGACTAGGATAACATAGGGATGTTATTATCCGTAGGGGTAGTAACATCTGGCATACAGAAATCGAGTTATTCAATGGTTACAATCCTCCCTAGATGCGGAAATTGAACAGTTTGAAATACCGTCGAAGCGATAGCAGTCATGGCGTAAAACCAATTTCTTTCTAATAGGAGGTCGTAATCTAACGAGGCATCCACTACATCCACTTGAATGGAAATGGTTTTTCCCTTAAGCTCAAATGAAAGGGCTGGTATGAGACCATGGGGATGGAAACCTCATCCATCAAAGGCTTTCGGAGTTGTTGGTGATGTTACAAACTTGGGAGATCCAATAGCTGTCCAACAAGACATGGACAAAACTGAAGTTGAAGCTCCTTCGTCTAAGAGAGTTCTAAATACCTTCTTTCCAACTACTTTCGTTATGATTTGGAAATCAATTTTGTGAGGTAGTCTAGACATATATTTCTCGAAATTAAAGTGAATCAAATTAGTGTTGTCCAAGTCTAAATATCCTAATGCGGTCAACAAGTTTTTTCGTTGCGTTGGACAACTTTGGAGTACTTCCACGGTAGACATTGTACATGGTGCGTGAGAAATATCTTCAACTACATTATAAAATTGGGCAGCTCAGGCATTAGGATTAAAAATAGCCTTCCTAAGAGTACCCTTGGGTGGGCGCAAAACCATGTCGAGATTAGGTTTCTCGATGGTTAGGGGACCAATAGACAAGGACTCAGGAGAACCAGTAGAGAGATTTTTTCCTGAAGAAGAATTGTCTTCTTTCTTGTATGTAGTTTTGTCATAACTTTGAATTCTATTTTGAAAATTAATAGTGTCCGAGGGCATCATTTGAATTTCCTCTGAAGAACTAGAATTTCCCTGATTAGACATGTGGTCTATCAACTGTTGTTGAGAGGGAAACAGATATGTGAGAACTACTGGCGCAGGATTAGTTTTTAGAAATTGAGTGATTTCTTCATGATGAGGACACTCTTTCATGAAGTGGTCACCTTCGTATAATAGACATGGATATTTCGCTTTTCTTTTCCCTTTATCATTCTCGTCGACGATTGGTTTTGGATTCTCCTGCTAGTTTCTAGGTTTTTTGTTTTTGGCTTTACCTTTCTTTTTATTATTGCTGGGCATTTGTGTACTCTAAATGGATTTTACCTCAGTAGAAACCTTGGGAGTTGAAGGAGTGGGGGTGGAATTTTGGGGTTGCTTGGCAGGTTTTGTTGTTGGCAGGGATTGGATTGAACCAACAATTCCATCAACAGGGGTTTCTGCTGGTGGTTTGGTAGGATCGGTGCTTGGTTGAAGAGCTTGAGGGATCAAGTCATATAATGTTCTAGACTGGGAATATATCAAGTCTAGATATTGGGCTCAACTAATGGCTTGCTCTTTGGTAATAGCACTGCCCATAGCCACATCTTGGGCGATTGGAGGCAACAAATATTTAGTAAACCAATCAGTTAACAATTGATCTAGGATAGGAGCCTTAATAAGTCTTCTCCACCTTCTCCACTCATGGATATGATCTGATATGTGCGTGGAGGTATTATGAAGTAGAGAATTTAATAGATTTGTACCCATTTCATAGTGGATAGGAAGTTGAAAGTGTGTAAGAAAGATAGTTTCCAAAGAACCAAAATCCACAAACGAATGTTGTGGAAGTTCAATGTACCATTTCGCAGTAGTATCAGTCAGAGTTCACTGGAAGAGTCTTAAATGAACTGAATCATCCACGAGGGAGTTGGAAGAACACCACAAATGGAATGTCATGACATGGTTTTTTGGATCATTTCCCTACTTCCCATCAAATTTTGGGATGTCCAATGGTAACTTTATCGGAATGGGAGGCCACGAGGGGTTATGTCGAATGGGATCATTAATCAACTTTGACAAATCAGGAAAGTCCAAAGTTGCTAGGAAAGGTAACTAGAGATGAGGTTGTATGTACTGGTAGTATTGATAGGGCATATAAGTACTAGTAGGACCATAAGTATACTAATAGACAGGTTATTGAAATTACTGTTGTGATGAAGAACCGCCGAAAGATCCACCCGCAAGGGGTTGATTTCCAGGATCGAGACCGTTAGGACTACCAGAGCCTCTAGGAGGAGGACCACTAGGTCCTCTGGGACCACCAAGACAACTAGGACCACCAGGACCACCTCGTCCACCATGAGGAGGACCACTAGACCCTCCAGGACCCCTCAGAGGTAAACCTATGAATCCTCCAGAACCACTAGGAGGAAGGTCACCATACCCTCCAGGACCATTTGGAGGGAATCCACTAGGCCCCCCAGGACCACCAGGACCATTAGGACCATAAGGAGGAAATCCACCAAGCCCTCCAGGACCATTAGCCCCCTAGAGGAAGTACCTCCATAAGGTGGTCCTCCGGCACCACTCGCAGTATGTATAGGTATCCCTCCCATAGCTGGCATGTAGGACCGGTTAGGTTGCCCTCATGGAGTGAAATTATTACTAGGATATGGAATTCCATCATAAGGCATTCCTATAGGGGTGGGTTGGTAATTGATATTTCCTATAGGTACTTGATTTGTTGTGTAACCATACCCCCAAGAGGTTTGATTGCTTACGGGTTGTGCCCCCAAGGGCTGATTGCTTACGGGTTGGTAATTGAGGTTTTCTTCTCAAGTTCTCTTTCATGGAGAATAGCTGCCTAGTATTGTCTATGTTCTTCTTCATTTGGTAAAATTTCTTCAGAAGAGGTTAGACGGCTTCCAAATGAAGCAATGGCCTATCCCATAAAGGTATCCCAAAATGGAACATTGGGACCATAATCTGGATAGGTAGTATGATCAACATGGCCTTCTATGGGAGGATGGAATGAAATATTACCCATAGAAGGTTGTTGAGCCAAGGGAGGACCGTGCGAAGGATATGGATCTCCACTTTCTGCAACCACATTTTCTCCCACATGGGAGTTGGTAGCAGCTCCTTAGTCGATAGCATCCATAGGATATTCTCCCAAAACAGGAGTAAAGTAAGGTGGCAAGCCTCATACTCTTCTGGACTATCTTAATTCAGCCAGTTTATACAGTTCCTATCTAAGTAAGGGTTTCTAAACTAGAAAAAACACACCAAAAATTCCCTACTCAAGCTACAGGCCAAACAAGCAAACTTAAATGACAGGAGGAGTTCATATAGTCTGGTCTCTCACCAAGATTGTCAAGAAGGTGCCACTCATGATATACCACAAGGGTACGTGCGTAGTAATCTCCCTGAATGTTGTTTTCAATGTATGGATCCAAGCAAGATGACCAAAGGGATTTTCTCAAATAGAGAGAGTATTTTCTAGTCTATGGACATCATAATGGAGCTAACCACTAGATTTTATGTAATGGGGGAAACCTACCAACCTCTAGATATCATGTTCGGTAGGAGCAGGTTTGAGAGCATAGTTTACTTTTGGTTTCAAGCTCATTAAAAAATAAAACCACTCCTTAAGCATAGTTTACCTTTTGGTTTCAAGCTTGCATAAAAATGAAACCATATGGTGAGCATAGTTCTTTGTTTGAGTCAAGCTTGTTAAAAAATGAAATAGATGCCTCTGAGCATAGTTCTTATTCTATGTCAAGCTTGTTAAAAAATGAAACAAATTCCTATGAACAAATTTCCCATTCTATGTCAAGCTCATTAAAAAATGAAATGGATCTCCTCAACCATAGTTTACCTTTTCATTTCAATCTTGCATAAAAATGAAACCATTCATGAGCATAGTTCATTTTCTATTTCAAGCTCGTTGAAAAATGAAGGTTTCCTTAAGCATAGTTTACCTTTTGGTTTCAAGCTTGCATAAATATGAAACCATTTTCCAAGAATAGTTACCTTCTATTTCAATCTTATGTAAAAATGAAATAGATCTTCTTCCCTTGAGTCAAGTCTTCCCTTTAGTGTTGGAACTTGAACCTTCTTTTCACCTGCCTGATTATCGTTCTTCCTACCTCCCTGGTGAACATTTTCACATAATAACCAGGTTTTTAGATTGGGTATGGAAGAAGAATTGTCAAATGAAGCGAAGCTTGGGGGCATGTCGAGCCCCTAGAAACCATGCTAGGGGTAAGCTTTTCTAGAAATCATGCTGAGGCAAGATTCCAACCTCTTTATATCATGTTAATGGGAATTTTCAAGCGTAGTTTACCCGTTGGTTTCAAGCTCGCATAAAAATGAAACCAATATTTGAGCATTCTTTCAACTGATCTTTGAGCTCGTTAAAAACAGTAAGATGGTGTTGAGCTTACTTTTCATTTTTTTGTGCTCTTGTAAAAACATGAATAGTGGTTTGAACTTGGTTTATTACTTTTTCGTGCTCTGGATTCAAACATGAAAAAGTCTAATGGATTCTCCTTTAAACTCTTTTTGGACTACCTAAATATGAAAAGATTGTCGATTACTTGTCTTCTTCATACTCGTAAAAGTATTTGAAGAGTCGTCTCTCCGACGGTAGGTTATCTCTTTTTTGGTTCGGACAGACTATTTACAAAAATGGAACACTCTAGCCAATCATGGATGGAAGAGTTTTCTAAGGTATTATCTTATACTTTTTTGGGCCTTAGGGACTGAATCATACGAAAAAGGACCCCTTTGGAGTTTTCTTTAGTTTGTTCAGACTCTCTAAACATGAACTACACCGAGTTAACTTTCATTGGACTCGTTAAATTAAACAGTGAGAGACCCTATTTTGGGAACGAACCCCTCCTCTCTCAGGTTCGTAAAACATATGAGTTTGGACTTGTCTTCGGATGAGATATAAAGAGTGTTTGTTACCATCTTTGAACTCATAAAACCAAAAAGAGGCACTCATCAACCATGATGGGGAAAATGGGAAGGGAATCATTTTGCAAATAAATGGCAGTAGTTTGTCATTACCTTTGAACATGGCACTTGTCTGCATATCATTTCAGTCAATTGGGTAATTAGCTCATCTCCATGAAAATCTACTTTCATGAGTCATGTCACTCCTTTGAGTCTTTCAAAAGAATGCATTGTCCGCCTTCGCACTATGTGTTTTTATGGTCTAGTTATGCTACCAAGTATTTTGTTGTGCCGCTCGATGTTCAAAGGGAAGTTGAAGAAGTTTTACCTCTATAGTCAAAACAGTCTTTGTGTCAGTACTTTTGAGTCAGTCTTATGGTTACTTCATTCACATCATTCCAGAACTATGTTTTGAGTTTTGTGTCATTGATGTGGGACTCATCATGGCCCTTCTTCGATGATACTATTCTTGTCGACATCAGCTCATCATCTAGGAAATAGTCTTAGAAACAAAATTTAGTACCTTGAGATCTATATGCCTCAATGACAGATTCTCTCACTCTCGACATAGGTTCACATCATTGACCTTTGATTGGAAGACTCTGCTAGGTGTTCGACACCAATACCTCTATTCACACTTAGTATATTGTACTAGAGTACCTTGATAATCATTGACATTATTGGTGATCTCCCTCACACTTGTTAATGGTTCACATCATTGACTAGTAATCAAGTGGTTTCTACCATGTCTGACTTCGTAATACATCGTAGATCCATGTGATAGAGGAGTCAAACTTGGACATAGCTACCAGGAATACAACATAGATCTATGTCATACAGACGCAAATTTGAGCATAGCCACGATGATACAAATGTGGATCCATGCTAGATATACAAAACTCCATCACAGCCTGAGGAAAGCAATGAGTGCTAAACAAATACCTAGGGTCTTCGTCTCGTCTTCCACAAAGTACGATTCTATCCATGTGATTAAAATGATCTGAAGTCGAACACGGTAGAAACCACTTGATTACCGGCCAATGATGTGAATCGTTAACAAGTGCAATGGATATCACCATTGATGTCAATGATTCCCAAGGTACCCTAGTACAATCTGCTGAGCATGAATAGATTTTTTGATGTCAAACACCTAGTCGATTCTATCGTTCGAAGGTCAATGATGTGAACCTATGTTGAGAGTGAGAGAATATCTCATTGAGCCATACAGATCTCAAGGTACTAAATTTTGTTTCTAAGACTATTTTGCTGAATGATGAAATGATGTTGACGGGAATAGTCTCATTGAAGGAGGGCCATGATGAGTCCCACATCGACGACACAAAAATCAGAACATAGTTCTCGAATGATGTGAATGAAGTAACCATAAGACTGACTCAAAAGTACTAGTGACAGAGACTTTTTTTACTGCATAGCTAAAACTTCTTCAACTTTCCTTTGAACATCGAGCGGCACGATAAAAGGCTTGGTAGCATGACTAGACCGGACAAACACATAGTGTGACAGTGGACAATGCATTCTTTTGAAAGACTCAAAGGAGTGACATGACTCATGAAAGTGGATCGTCATGGAGATGAGTTGAATACCCAATTGACTAAAATGGTATGCAGACAAGTGCCATGTTCAAAGGTAATGAAAAACTGCTACCATTTATTTGCAAAATGATTCCCTTCCCATTTTCTCCATCATGGTTGATGAGTGACTCTTTTCGGTTTTACGAGTTCAAAGAGAGTAACAAAAACTCGTTATAGCTCATCCGAAGACAAGTCCAAACTCATATGTTTTACAAACCTAAGAGAGGAGGGGTTCATTCCCAAAATAGGGTCTCTCACTGTTTAATTTAATGAGTCCAATGAAAGTTAACTTGGTGTATTTTATGTTTAGAGAGTTTGAACAAACTAAAGAAAACTCCAAAGGGGTCCTTTTTCGTATGGTTCAGTCCCTAAGGCCCGAAAAAGTATAAAATAATAACTTAGAGAACTCTTCCAGTCATGATTGGATGTAGTGTTCCTTTTTTCGTAAATAGTCTATCCGAACCGAAAAAGAGATAACCTACCATCGGAGAGACGAATCTTCAAATACTTTTACGAGTATGAATAAGACAAGTATTCAACAATCTTTTCATATTTAGGGAGTTTGAAAAGAGTTTAAAGGAGACTCCATTAGACTTTTTCATAAGTTTTAATCCAGAGCATGAAAATGTAATAAAATAAGCTGAAACCACTTCTCATGTTTTAACCAGAGCACGAAAAAATGAAAAGTAAGCTCAACACCATCTTACTATTTTTAACGAGCTCGAAGATCAGTTGAAAGAATACTCAAAGATTGGTTTCATTTTTATGCAAGCTTGAAACCAACGGGTAAACTATACTTGAAAAATACCATTAACATGATATACAGAGGTTGGAATCTTGCACCCAACATAATTGCTAGCAAATCTTACCCCTAGCATGGTTGTTGTTAGTCGAAAATACACACCTCCTTTGGACAAGAGCTGGTTCCCTAGTCTAAATGGTTCATATATAGAACAAAACACAAACACAAAATGCTAGGCTCTCCCTAGATCTGGTCAATCACTTGAATGGAATTCCATGATGCTTCTCTCAAAGGTTTTCCTCACTATCCTTGCAGAAGAACCTGTAAAAGATGGAAGACAACAAAGAAAACATGATAGCATACAACATAATCAACTAGATCTATGCTTCTGACCAAGGAATCAAGCAATATAAACACATGAAACAATAAATATGGGAAAAAAAATACATTCTTTATTAATAAATTATTGGAGAGACTACAACCTTCATGCCTTGGTGTTGAGAGTTCCTTCCAATGTCTCCTTGCCTCCCGAAAGACTCAAGAATGATTTTGACAGAATTTGGGTATGAAAGATGATTCTTCCTCCCTTTTCCCATGGGGGGTGAGCTAGTATTTAAAGGCATGGGAGGATAGGTATGGTTGATGATCTCATGGGTGAGGTGGATATTAGATCCTAAAAGGGAGGATCTCGAGCTCTAGCTGGTCCTAAACCATAGGGATGAGGCTCCAAATATGAAAGCTTCAAGAATCCTCTCAAAGCTTCTCTTTTTCCTTCAAAACTCGAGCATCGCTTTTCCAAAGAAGAAAATAGGCGGTGATAAGGGGGCACTGCTTTTGGCAATAAGGGAAAGAGTGGTGGCACCTCTCTTTTCTCATGTATCAGGAGCGGTGCTGGCTCTTTTCTTCTTGGGTAACCATTTTGGTCAATGGGGAAAGAACGTTACGAGCTCAAAAGAGGGAAAAATTGCAAGGGGTTAATTTATTCCTTCATTTCTCTAGGGAAACTCTGAGGGATTGGAGCAGTCAAGGGGATACCTATATCATAACATGAGGGTGACAATATTTCGGTATAACAGTTGCTAGGGGATCGACATGCCCCCAAGCTTCATTTCATTTGACGATTCTTCTTCCATACCCAATCTAAAAACCTGGTTATTAATGTGAAAATGTTCACCAGGGGGGTAGGAAGAACGAGAATCAGGTAGGTGAAAACAAGGTTCAAGTTGCAACACTAAAGGGAAGATTTGACTCAAGAGAAGGGGATCTATTTCATTTTTACATAGGCTTGAAACAGAAGGTAACTATGCTTGGAACATGGTTTCATTTTTATGCAAGCTTGAAACCAAAAGGTAAACTATGGTTAAGGAAACCTACTTCATTGTTTAACGAGCTTGAAATAGAAAATGAACTATGCTCAGGAATGGTTTCATTTTTATGCAAGCTTGAAACCAAAAGGTAAACTATGCTTGAAGAGATCCATTTCATTTTTTAACGAGTTTGACATAGAATGATAACTTTTCTCATATGCATCTGTTTCATTTTTTAACGATCTTGACACAGAATAAGAACTATGCTCACAGGCATTTGTTTCATTTTTTAACGAGCTCGACACAAAAAAAGAATTATTCTCACCACATGGTTTCATTTTATGCAAGCTTGAAACCAAAAGGTAAAATATGCTTAAGGAGTGGTTTTATTTTTTAATGAGCTTGAAACTAAAAGTAAATTATGCTCTCAAACTTGCTCCTATCGAACATGATATCCATAGGTTGGTAGGTTTCCCCCATTACATAAAATCTAGTGGTTAGCTCAATTATGATGTCCATAGACTAAAGCCACGCCCCCCATTTTACCTATGAAGGGAAGAAGCTAACTAGAAGAAGGGGAAGGAACCATAAGAACATACGGCACATTCATGGCAGTCTGATTACTAGGAGCAATGCGATGGTCAGGTGTAATAAATGAAAGCTGATCAATGGTCACAATTTTTCCATCATGGGGAAAATGCATAAATCTAAAGAGTGTGGACACAACAGCCTTCATGGAATAAACATAATCACGTCCAAGGAGTAGATTGAAATCTAAAGGACCTTGGACCACCATAACATCAATGCAGACAATTTTACCTCCTAATGTAATAGGTAAATAAGGAAGGGTCCCTAAAGGTGTAGTAGGCCTGGGATTAAAAGCTAGTATTTGATCAGTGGATTGCACAAGCTGAGGTGAACCTAAATATTTCTAAGCAATTGAGGATATAATACTAACAGAATCCCCTTCATCAACAATAGTGCAAAGAATCTGCCTATCAGTAACATTCACAACTATCTGAAAAGGAACACTCGAATGAAGACGAGACTCTGTTAGGTTACTCCAGTCAAATGAAATAACCTCAGTACTTGGAGAGGGTTCTATCGAAAGAGACAAAATTTTCCTTTACTGAATGTTGTAGACACCTGGAATACTGCTTCGATCATGAACCTGTGTACCTGTAAACACATCAAACATACAAGCACATCAAAGCTACTAGAAAATCATCTAAATATCCATGCTAGTGGCTAAGGAATCTAGCAACATATACATGTGAAATCAAAACAACAGATTTGTGAGACAGAAATCAGCTTTGCATTAAGAATGTATAAAGAATCTTACAACCATTTTCTTTGTGCTGACAAGATCCTCCATGAGACAAACACTTCATCCCCATAAGCACCAACTTTGCTCTTTATGCTCTCCAATGATTTGGACTAAGTAGTTAATTCAACAGCATAACAATGCCTTTATAGTTCTCCCCCTCAACTATGGATATGAGCTTAAGGCTCAATGGATGGGGATAGTTGAGAGAATTATGGGTGAGGTGGCTCCAAGATCCTATCAAGGGGGATCCCACACTCAAACTAAACCACAATGATAGGGATAAGGGAGGACACGAGGCTCAAGTTCTAGAAGCCTCGAGAAACTTCTCTTTTTCCCATTTTACCCAGGGTACCGCTTTTGTTCCCTTATGACAGAGCGATTTAGGTGAGAAATGCTTTAAGAACAAAGCCTATAGGTGGTGGCACTACTTCTCTATAACAGAATATAGGTGGTGTTGAACAAGGTACCGCTCATCAACCACAGGGTAAGCGCAGTGCTAGGTTTTTTCAAGTAAAATTGACAAACATAGCAAGTTTTCACTCCAAGTGTCAGGATTAAGGGCAAACATAGGGGTTAAGGATCTCATCACATGATGGTGACGGGATTTAGGTATAACAAAAAGTGACTCTATTAGGAGAAGGAAGGAGGCATTAGATCCTATGCCCCCTTAAGGACACATTCCTGAACTCCTAACATAGATCGAAGTTTAGAAAACTTTGCTTCTGTAAGAGACTTGGTGAAGATGTTTGCAACTTGATCATCTGTAGGGAAATTGAGCATTTCAAAAACACGATCATGAATAATATTTCTGATGAAGTGCATGTGTAGATCAATGTGTTTGCTGTGTTGATGTAGAACTAGATCTTTAGCAAGCTTGATGGCACTTTGATTGTCGCACCAAAGTGGAGTATGATGCTACGGCTTGAATCCAAACTCTGATAAGATCTATTGAAGCCATAAAGCTTCTTGGATGGAATTAACTATGGCTTGATATTTTTCTTCTGCTGAAGAAAGAGCAAGAGCTTGTTGTTTCTTCCAAGCCCAAGTGACATGTCCAGATCCCAGATTGAAAACATAACCTGTGGTATAATTTCGATCATCAGGATCACCGTCCCAATTTGAATCAGTGAAACCAATGAACAAAGGTTTCCCCCATGTACTATAATGAATCCCAAACTGAATTGTACCTAAAATATATCGAAGTATTCTTTTTGTTGCTTTCTAGTGACTTTCATGAGGAGTTTGCATATAATGGGAAACACGACCAACAACAAAGGAAAGGTTAGGACTGGAATCAATCAAGTATAAAAGACTACCAACAAGCTGATGATACAAGGTGGCATCTACTTCAGGGGAAGTACAAGTGGCAGAAAGTTTGACTCCAGAATGGAAGGGATAAGGGGATGGTTTAAAATATTCTATGTGAAAGCGATGAAGAAGGTCACAAGCATACTTAGACTGGGAAAGAAAGATTCCTTCTTTGGTTTGCAAGACTTGGAGACTAAGAAAATAATGCAAATTTCCGAAGTCTGACATTTCAAAATTTTGCTTAAGGCTGGATTTCACATAAAGTTTAGGGTCACTACCAGTAAGGATAATATCATCAACACAAAGAACAAGTATGATGAGATGGTTTCCTACTTTCTTGGTATAGACATTAGGGTCATAATGGAATCTAGAAAAACTAGTGTCAAGGACTCAAGCTATCCATTTTGGCATGCCAAACTCTAGGAGCTTGCTTAAGGCCATATAAGGATTTCTTAAGGAGACAGACAAGGCTAGAGTTATCCTAAACATATCCAAGAGGTTGTTCCATGTAAATTTCATCCTGTAAATCACCATGTAGAAAGGCATACTAGACATCCATTTGATGGACTTCCCAGTTATGTAAGGCTGCAAGGGAAGGAGCAAGGTGGATGGAGTTCATTTTTGCAACAGGAGAAAAGGTTTCATTGTAGTCAATCCCTTCAACTTGGGAAAAAACTTTGGCAACTAACCTTTCCTTAAGTCTTTCAATACTTCCATCTGATGCATACTTAGTTCTGTAGACCCATTTACATCTGACAAGTTTTCTTCCTTTTGTAAGAGGAACAAGATCCCAAGTATCGTTCGCCATTAAGGAACGATATTCTTCATCCATTGCTGCATCCCAATCTGGATTTCTTGAAGCTTCTGCAAAATTTTCTAGATCATGATTCTCGAAAACTTGAGCCAAAAGAGAAGAGGCTCACTAAATCTGAGAATGTGTTTGATGTTGATCTCTAGGATCACTGGCAAGATCACCAGCTGCTTCACATGTTGAATGGACCCATCAAGGAATTATTAGTGCTGGTGCAATTTGAGGAACATGAGCAGGCAGAGGTGGATTTTCATCCTCACTATCATCATTAGAAATTGGATTTAGAAACCTATCAAGGAAATTGGAAGAAGAAGAAGAAGGCACAATTGTTGAATCAGGCTCGCAGGCCAAGATATTTTCATCAAATTTAACATCTTGTCTAATGATTATATCGTGAGAATGTGGCTGAAGAAGTCTATAACCTTTTACATCTTCAGAATATCCAACAAATATGCACTTTTCACTTTTAGGTTGCAATTATTTCTGTTTTTCATCTGGAATGTTAGCCCATGCTTCATAACCAAACACACGAAAGTGATTTACATATGGTTTAATTTTAATCCATGCTTATTTTGGTGTTATACCTTGTAAAACTTTAGTGGGTGTGTGACTAACTATGTAATTTGCACAATTTATGGCCTCAGCCCACTATTGAAGACTTAGTGCCTTAGATTGGATCATACAATTAGCCATTTCTTTTAAAGTGCAGTTCTTCCATTCAGCTACACCATTTTATTGTCGTGTATATGGAACAATGTGTTGTTGTTGGATTCATTGTTCAGTGCAGAAAGTAGTGAACTGGTTGTTAACATATTCTCCTCCATTGTCAGATCTTAATTTAATAATTTGATGACGAGATTGTTTTTCAACAAGGGCCTTGTATGCCAAGAACATGTTAAATACTTTGCTCTTAAGTTTTAGGAAGTAAACCCAAGTGCATTTGGAGTAGTCATCAATGAAAGTTAAGAAATATTTGAAACCATAAAAGGAAGCATATGGAAGAGGGCCACACAAGTCACTATGCACAAGCTCCAAGGGAACCAAGGCGTGCTAAGAGGCACATTTGTCAAAACTATACGGATGATGTTTTTCGAGTACACAACCGGAACAAACACCATCCTTGCAAGATACCATCGGAAGACTAGTCGCCATATTGTCTTTACATAGTTGTTGGAATGAGCGATAATTTAAGGGACCAAATCGCTCATGCCAAAGTTTGCTCAAGTTATCACTATGAACAACAAAAACTGAAGGAAAAGGTGATGACCCAAAGTTGTTAAATTTGTACAACTTGGTAATATCATCAACAGTTCCAGTAGCAAGGACATTTTGAGGATTTTTAAAATCCTTGATTACAACTTGGTGAGGTGTAAACGCCATAGTTTTACCTTCACCTGAATGAGTATTTTGATAGACTGATAACAAATTGCAGGAAATTTTTGGAACACATAGTACATCACTAAAATGACCATTTTCTACTGGACCTATTCCAGATCCTACAACACTTATAGATCTATCATGACCAATAAATATTTGTTTGGTGTTACATTCATGCATAGTAGAAAAGATGTCTTGATCCTTAGCCATATGATAAGATTCTCCAAAATCAATGAGTCATTCAATTGAAGTAGAAGAAGAAGATGCAGTATAAGAGTAACCAGAAGCACAAAGTGTATGTCCATGAGAGGTATATTTTGAAGACGAATTTGGGCTAATGTAGTGCTTCTTCATTGCTACTTCCAAGGCTACCATCTTCTTGAAACACTTAGATTCATCATGATTATCTTTCTCACAAAAATTGCAATGATGCTCAGTCCTCTTTCCTTTTGGCTTAGATCCTTTGTCATTTTTTAAAGAAGGAGTTGACTGAGAGGGTTTGGATTATTATTGTGAAAATTCTATTTCTTGGGAGGCTTGGACTTTTCTTTCTGTTAGGACAATAAGGCTTTTCGAGATGTATCTGCATTGTTAATTATTCCAAGATGAATGAGCTTATCTTGCTCTCTAATTAAAGAATCACAAAATGATTCAAGACTAGGATCTTGATAGCTAGCTGCAGTTAAGGATTCTTTCATGGAGTAGAATGTATATACAAAAAAAAAAATGTAGGTCCAAGTTTGAAAAGAATATGATAAATACAGTGTTTGTGTTCTTTCTTAATCTTGCATTCTGCACATAAGAGTCTAAGAGTTTTATACTTAGATAAATAGTCTTGAATGCATGAAAAAACATTTGGATTCAATGAAATCAACTCATTCTCAAGTTGATGACCCTGAATTTCATTGTGTTTACCAAACACAAATTCCAACTTTTTTGAAGCTTTATCAAGTTCATCAATTCCAAATATGTGGAATCTCAAATCAGTAGAGATTGACATTCAAATCAATCCATGAGCTTCATCATATCTATTTGACCATTTAATTTTCTTATCATCATCAGTGGGTTCTATTTCTTTCTCTAAGATTATCCTGAAAAATCCCCTACTTTGTAGAACATCCTCCATATGAGATTTCCATGAGAAATAGTTAGAACTTATAAGTATAATATCACAAGGGGTGGGCATACTATAAAATAATGGCTGAAAGAACATAAACTAACTATCTGGATACAAAGATTTTGTTATCACTCCAGCAAACTCCTATAGGTTGCAGTTTGAGAATGCCTGGTAACTTAAATGTTTTATGGTTTTATAAGTGGATCAATTCAGGTGACCTATAGGACCTCACACTCTCAATACATGCATGAAACTCAATCAGGGATAAGACTTATAACTACCATTGTTTAGAGGTTGACAATATGGTACAGAGATGGAGAACTTATCATGCTGGCAGATTCATACATAAAACAGATATATATAAATGGATAATCATGACAAGGAAAGCACTTATAATTCAAATGATAAATATGCCAATAGGATGATATCTATCAAACATCCATTAACCTAAATAAAACCTGAATAACACATTCAAGCATAAGCACAGAATAGACAGAAAATGGAAGCTGAACATATGATAACAAAAGAGCTTATATTAGGTCATGAGCAATATGAGAAGCTTGACAATAGAAATGGTATACAAGTCCCCAAAGTCGAACATTTTCTATAACACAATTCTTAGGCTTTATAGCCTTTACAAAAATATTCAGATCCTGAAAAACTGGATCTGTTTTACTAAAAATAGATAAAATTAATGTTTTTGCAAAATTAGGTCAGAAACGCTATTTTAACTACTAGTTTAACTAACTCTAACACTTTTTCACTCTTTGAACCTTTTTATGACTAGAATGAGTATTGGAGGAAAACTGTAACTGGTCTTCTAATGGATGAACCATTATTGGTTAAAATAGGTAGGGTTTTGTGACCCTCTCCTCTTTGATGTATCCCCAAAACTGGAACAAACCTCCTTTGATGGTGCACTTCAGAAAATTTCAGATTTTACACTTCATCCTGCTCTTGCCCAAGTGTTGGTGAAGTAAACTCTTCATTTTTCTGCTGTAACCTGCCTTGTTAGGTCAACTTTTGCCCTAAAAATTTGGCCAAACTGCTGAAAACTGGGGCTCATAGATGCATTTGGTTCTCCAAATCTGTGACTCTTGTGTATAAAATGAAAGTGGTTTTTGTATATTGGTGTTATGTGAGAAAAAAACTCTCTCAATTTCTTGAAATTTGTTTCCATTTTCCAGATATCTGTATTTCAAGAACATGTGTAAAACAGGGAAATTCTGAGATCCGAAAATTAAGGCTTAGAGATGGATTTGATTCTCCCAATATGAAATACCTGCAGGAAAAATGAGAGAGGTTATTGTTCTCATACATGTTAGGAAAAAAAATATCTGAGCATTTTGCAAAATAATTCTCCAGTCGCTCAGAATCACCATTTAAAAATGATGCATTTTCATAGTAAAACGTCAATTTCGGTGGCTTAGTGCACCCTGAAATTTCAGTCATAGCTGCTGAAAGTCTGCTTTCGGTGGCTTAGAGACCATTTTGAAACCACGCTTAGCCACATAAACTTATGTTTTGAGTTTTTTGAGTGGGTTCTCCTTCCTATACCTACAAAATTTAAATTCAAACCCTAGGGAAGGATAGGGTTTAGATTTCCATTAGTCTTTTGAGATCAATAACAACTTCTTAGCCATCAACTCATGTTTTAATGCAATTCCCTAACCTTTTAGGTGGTTGAGAGTATTTAGGGTTTTGTTTTCTAGCTGCCGAAAGGCAAGGCTTTCGGTGGCTAATGAACTTTTTGAAAGTTTGCCCAAGCCACTGAAAGTTTCCCTTTCCAAAAATGTATCTCATTTGATTTCGATGGTTAACGTCCTTTGGAAAACCCTCGTTAAGCTGCCGAAACCAATGCTTTTCGGTGGCTAATGAGCTGTTGGAAAGCTCTCCTAAGCCACCAAAAGTCCTTTTACCAGAATTTTAACCAATAACATAATGAGTGAGCTTTCAGTGGATAATCATGGTTCTATGTTAAACTATTAGTTGCTGAAAGGTGAGTTTTTCGGTGGCTAATGAGTTGTTGAAAAACTCGTCTAAGCCATCGAAAGCTAAAACTTTCCATTTTTCTTAAAAAATAGAACATCAAATATCTTGACCTTGTTAGTCATCCCAATATATTTCATAATATGACCTGAAACCTTCATCACTGATCAAAAAATAAATTGTTCTGAGTGAATTTATTGAAAATTTTATTTAGGAGCTAACAGAGCTCGAAAAAATATGCGGTTTTAAAAAAACGGCACTAAAAACTGATTCTAGATGATGAAGTTATGCTTGATCAAAGAAAATGTTGAAGATGTCCCCAATAATGACGTGACATATATTAACTTGACCAATTAAAAAAAAGAACCCCCCTCTTCCCAAGATCAACCTTTGACAATTAATTTACAATAAAGTTACTTTTAGGTGAATCACTTTTGTAAAATAAGTGATGTTCACTTTTACAATAACGTTACTTTAAATAGTGTGACAATAAATTAAAAGACTTAAGTGACTCACTTTTTATTTTATTTTAATTAAGTGAGATGCACTTTTACAATAAAGTAACTTGAAAATAGAAATTACATGCACTAAAAAGTAGCTTAATAAGACTTGAACTCAAGACCTATTAAGGAATAAAGCAAATTTGGACCAAGTGAACTAAGTTTAAAAGGTACATAAAAGAATGGAAAGAGGAAGGATTTTTTTTTTTACTCTTCTCTTTCTTCTTCCGCGCTTGTTTTTTTTTCCTACAAATCACAAAAAAACGAAAAACAAAAACAAAAAAAACTTTTCCACACAATGGGGTTGGATCTTGGTTAACTTACCCAAATGGTCTATGTTTTCAAGTTTTCTCGCTATTTCTGATTTGCCATGATTGCACAAGGTGTACGACAGAGAGCATACGCAGTCGAGAAGACAAGAAAAAAAACTTTCTCTTTTTGTTTCTAATTCACCGCGATCACGCAAGGTGCATGAGAAAGAACATACGCAGTTAGGGAAGGCAATAGTCTGAGACTAAAATAATAAATATCTAATAATAAAACTAATAAAATATGAAAAATTTAAACAAATCCGTCATTGTAACATTATACCTTCAGATTTGCCGAAACGAGTGTTTCTGGATCAAACAAAAATAGTTTTCAATGAAACGAAAATTATCTCCCAATGGAAACGGAACTCCGGATGCAATGGAATAGCTCCCATAGCCCACAAATGCACAAAAAATCCAGAACCAGAAACCCTTTCAAAGCTTCAGCAACACCGGTTCCAGATCTTGATCAAAATCGAAAGCGGCTGTTCATAAATGCTCTGATACCATGTTCAGGTACATAGGGTACTCCCAAAATACTGAACACCTTGACAAAACGCTTCACACAAATAGATCACAGATCAACACACCGATGTTTTTCACGTGATTAAAACCCTCAAGAGGGAAATAGTCCACGGCCCAAGCCAAATAGCTACTTGGAGCAATTTATTAAGCAAAAGAAAGAAAGTCACATATGAGCTTCTCATAATCGATCAACTAGCCAAGGACCCTCCATGCTCTTTAAAGAGAGATCATGGACCAATCAGGTGTTAAGCCACGGATCAATGGTAGGTATGATCTAAGAGAAGTTGAACAGTCAGATCACTTTATGTCTAGAGCATAATGTGATCGTCGGATTAGAATATTTAAAAATGCATACTAATGCATACTAAAGAAACACACTTTACCTAACGGATATATTACACGAGTTGATCTTAACTAACTCCTAAGTGTCTAAATATTCTAACAGTGAATTCACTTGAATGATCATTTTCCTTGTTAGAATCACGGTGTATCTGACCCTAGTGGTGTTATTTGAGGTTTGGTGTTAGAAAACAGGACTACGGAGCAATAAGAGATATACATTTAAATCATTAAACAAGATGCAAAACACATTAAACCCATTACAGAAAGACACATATATAACGTGGTTCACCCAAACGATGGACTACATCCACAAAGAAATTTCCAGTCCTTTTACTACAGTCCAAAAAGATGAGGGCATACAACCTACAGCAAAACCATTGCACTTCCTCTTCACGCTCTCACAATCTCCCTCACACAATCACAAAGATTTTTTACAATGCTATAATTCCATACACAACTGTGTTACAATGCTTTCTTTTCTAGGGGAAAAAATACCATGGGAAAATACTACGGTTAACCCAATACCATGGGTTCGCAAAATTGTTGGCCAACAAACATCCTAAAAAAATTTCTCGGGGGCTTTGCCCCCGAACCCCAAAGCAGGGGGAATGAGTGTACAATACACCTGGGGTACAAACACGACTAAATAATATCTCTGGATCTAGAATATCAAGCTCCACAACCAACATTTGGTACACTATAAGTTGGTAGTTGAGGAGACTAACATTTTATTTTATTATGCTCAAAATTGTACTAATAATTCAAGTCACATAATAAGGTAGTTGTTTCCTTGTTGTTATGAACATATTTTGAATAAAGGAAAATATAGTTTGCTACATATTTTAGCATTGTTTTCACAAGGGTTCTAGGGTCACCCTTGAGTAGGGTCCACTCAAGGGGAGGCATGAGAACCCTTGTACCTACTTTATAATTACATTTCAATTATGTTTAGATGTGATTACACACTTTTGTAGTAGGTAGAAATTTAAATAGTTTAAGTTGTTTTCTTGCATTTCAGTGTTTCTATTTCTACCCTTGAACAAATTGTGTGATATTTATTTCATTTACTTCATTGTTATGGTTTATTTTATTATGCTCAACACTTTATAGTACACCCTTTAAATATTTTTATGATTAACGAAGTTGGAAGGATTGGGAGATCTAGTAGAAACAAAAGGATCATAGATTCACTCGATTGACTAGATTCATTTAACTTAGCTTCTCATCAAAATTAGTGACTATAGAATGCACTATTATCACCTTGATCTAGGGGAGATCAGGGTGGTGGTCATGAATCCAAGGTCTAAGTAGTTAAGTAGAATGCACTATTAAAAGTCGATCAGTTTCTTTATTTAATTTTCATATTAGACCTATGTAGCTACTTGTACAATGCTAACACCTCATAATTTTGTATGAACCCCAAGTTGACAATTGAAGTAATATAATGGATTTAATACTCATTGTTGCAACTCTTTGGCCTAATAGTTACATAAATGTTTTTATAATGTGGAAGGGATAATTCTACCTCTTCTTTGTAAATTAAACATCAATTGTGTCAATCGATTGTATTTGGCTCTATGAGTACCATAGAAGATACAAATACCTTGGGAAAAACAATTTGGCAGTATGGGTATCATAGAAGATACAAATACCTCAAAAAAAACAATAATTATTTTTATCTTAAAGAACTTTGATGTGTATGATGTTGTGCTCTTTCCCGCCACTTAACTATTAATACTATTTGTAGGAGCATAAAATAGAATTTATATGCTATAATGGTTGAATTTGCTCACGAGTAATGGAGAATTTTCAGCTATTATAGGAAATCGTATTTCTGCTGCGAAATTATAATTGAGGTTGATTATAGCTTAATTGACAATTATATACATTACAATATAGTATCATATTGGTGTTTTTTTTTCCATAATCCATCACCTACAAAAAGAGTACATGAGTAATGGAGTATGTTACACTTCTTCTCTTTATATAGTGAGATTGGGATCCCCTCCAAATATTACATTATCCCTTTTGAGACCACCTTGATAATTTAAATAGTACCAATAGAGTTTTCTATCATAAGGGCCATACAAAATTATTGTAGAGAAATCCTTCCCCAGTTCCAACGACCACAACTCTATGATCAAACTTGCATTAAAAACTGAAGTTGATAGAAGGTTAAAGGAATTGTTTCATTTGAGGATTAAAACCCTAGTAAGATGTTTCCCTTGATTTTAAGATTTTAAATTCCAAAAGAAGAAAACAATCATTCTACTTTCCCTTCTTCACACGTTGTTTCCTGAATGAGAATTACAATTGGTTTGTACTTTTTGATTAAAGGACGGTTTTTGATTACCTTTTATATACATTGTTTACTTAGTCATTTTTTCATTACCCTTGTTGTGGCCAATGTATACATCTAACAAATCCAATGCTCTCCTTCCTTTATGCGTACATTTCTTTACGTTGTTTCATTTCTTCATTTCCCTTGTCCGAACTAATACCTCCAATGCGACCATAGTTCTCTCCTTATGACTTTAATATCTACCTTTATCAATGTTTGTGCAAAGATGTGTTCGCTCCTCCTTAATTTATTCCATTGTCCTCTAATTCTTGGGTTTAGGGATATGAGAGAATTTAATATGGTTTAGAGGTTGATTCACTAGAAATACTTGAGGTTCTTTTTCATGGGATGTTAGGAATTTATTGATATGCTTGAATTGGTTTACAAAGTAAGTGGATTCCCTTCATATCACTTTTAAAGAAAATTTAAGGACTCATGATAGTAAAATTGTCTATATGGCATGTTTGAGCTCATTGCCACAACTTGATTACGATGTCTTGAATAATGGCCATGTGAAGCCATTAACATTCAATAACATTCATTCATAATTTCTTTTTCCTCATTAATGTTTAATCACTTCTATTTGGTTACTTAGAATATAATACTATTCATTGCATTCATTTGAAGAAGTGTGGTGCATTTGAATACCTTGTTCTTTGTAATATTTGCATAAGTAATTAGATTTATATTATTTCATATAGTATATATCGTCTTCTTTAGTTTTTTTTTTTTATTGTTCAACCATGATTTCAAACTCCTTGAATGTTTCAAGAGAATATGATATGTAATTATTACAAATACTTGTATTAAGGAAAAATCATAAGAGTTATATAGATATACCTTTATTCTCATTATTTTCATTCATGACAATAAGTAGATCTCTTATATTTTGGATTCAAGTGGGATGATTTATGTTTGAATAACCTTTTGACATCATCAAACTATACAATTGGATTTTCAGTTAAAGAAAGTTTGTTTGATTAAATACAATTTACATAGAATATTTTAATGTATTTCAAGATTCTTGAGAAGGTTTTGCATCTTCAACATGTGGTATTATGCCATATGGGGTTCCTATACCGATTTCTTCTTTATCTTCGTTTTCATAATATACTTGTTCATTTTCATTTTTTGGCATCAAACTTCTTTCTAAATAAAATTCTCCAAAGTCTTATAACCTAAAGAATGTTTATGTAATGATCTAAAGCTTTCTTGATACTAGGAAAGACAGCCATTTGATTTATTATAAGAGTAACAATATTCCCACCAATCCCTATCTTGGATTCCCAATCTTACAAAATAAGGAAAAAGGATTCAATCTGTTAGAGAATTAATCTACCTTAGTACCATGGTCTTACACCTAGGAGGCATTTTCATTTGTCTTGTACTTATATTATATGACCCTAATTAGGTTATATTGATCAATCTTGGTATATTAGGTGATTTCTGGCTCATTAACTCATAGTTAAGGTGCTCCACTTTGATCATCCTGACAACCCACGCGCCTCATTGATGAAAGACCACTCCTTATACCTTAATTCAGGGAATTTGTTTGACTGGGGGTGCTAGTGTGTGAATGTGGTTGTTTTGTGGTCTTCTTGGGAATTTATTGGCTCCTAGAGACTCTCCCACTCACACATGTGTTCACCCATGCCTAACATTCCTTCATTTATGATTTAGCATGCCTCCATACATGTTCACACTTGATCATGATTGTTTGGTATGGTTTGGGAGCCTATTGGTCAACCTAGCAAGCTTTAGGGGTCAAATCCTATCCTGACACTTGTATGCATCTATATGGCCTCTAAGGGCTCATGAATTTTCCCCATTTTATTATAAGTATGTACCATACAGATCTACAAGTTGAACACTAATAGAAATATCCGTTATTGGCACCATCTATGTGTGTTATTTTGTTCTCTTTTACTCTTTCTTGCATATTTTGTGTATAACTTAGATTGTGAAGATTTACTTAGATCCTAGATCTCACTGTGAAGCGATTTTCACATGGTATCAGATATTTTTGCAGCTGCAAATCAAAACCAAGAGTGTTTGAGTTTCTGTTTAGGGCATTTTCCAGAAAATTTGAGTGTTTGCATTGCAGGTACAACAGTGTTTCTGTCACACAGTGCACAAGAAGAATGGAGAAGACTCATGTATTGCTGACCCCATTCAACTATTTTGAATGGAAGGCTGAAATGGTGATCCATCTAAGGTCAAAAGGCCTGTATAGAGTCACCATGGGGATTGAGACCGAACCCAACTCTGTTGTGGAGAAATTGAAGTACTTCAACAGACTTGATGAGGCATTTGATATGCTTTGTCTCAACACTTAGAGAGACCTTCTCTTCCATGTAGATAGTATTGGCACACCTAATGAAGTTTGGCTCAAGTTTGAGTCACTATTTTGGAAGACTGATGAGATGAGAGGCCATCCGCTCGAAAATGAGCTAATCTCATTGAGTCCGGCTCACTATGAGACAATCTAAGACTTCTTGACCAAGTTCAAAGCACTGATGCTTCAGCTAAAATAGCATGGCATAGAGAAGAAATATGATAAGCTTATATTTTCTATCCTTTCTAAGCTAGGGCCTTGTTGGTCGGATTTAGTGAATTAGGCCAACTACAGAAAATCATCCCATACAAGGTGCTTAAAGAAACTCGTGGTATGTTTGGTATGGTCGACTCTCATGGGAACAAAGGCCCTGCTGCTTGTTTGAGTTTGCTCTTGAAAGGAGATTCTCATAAACTAATGATATGAATTATTAAAATACGATTGACATATATTATAACTAATATAAAATTCAAAACTAATCTAAGATGTAACTTTTAAATAGCTGCAACAAAACATTTTAACAACTGCTAAAATGCAAAAACATTTAAAATTTGTTAAAAACCTAAAGTTACAGTTATAAAAAAGAAATCTACTTTCAATTCTAACTAACCATTTTCTATTCAACCTAAAAACTATCCCGGGAGCAAAGTTTAATTTAAGAAATTTTGTTGCATAAATGATATTTTTATGACTAAAAAATCAAAGTAAATAACCGTTTAAATAAGAACATCAGCTTAATTAAAGTAAAAAAAGGATAAAAAGTAAAGTTAATCTTTAATCAAACTGTTTATAACGAAAAATGTAATCATTTCAAACAGTCAGACATGAAAAATCTGAATACAAAAACGAATACAGATGACTTCATTTAACTAGTGTTATCAGGAATTCTCAATCAGTGCGGACACTGCTTGTTCCTCTACAATGTAAATCACAACTACAGAACAAAAAGACACAGCAACATATCCTTTCCTTGAATAATCAGATTAACTAACATGAAATACAATATACCTCAACCTTGGATCCACTTATCTTCTTTCCAAAATTCCTTGCAATGGTTCATGTTATACCCAAATCATGTCACCATCATGTGATAAGACTTTTAAATTTCATGTTTGCCCTTAATCCCAGCACTTGGAGTGGAAACCTATTCTATTTGTCAATATTACATGAAAAAACTCAGCATCGCATTTTCTTTGTGTTCCATGAGCGGTACCTTTCTTGCACCGCTTATACCCTGTTTTCCATAAGCGGTGCCACTACCTGTGGCCTTTGTTCCATAAGCATTTCTTATCTAAACCGCTCTATCATAAGAAGAGAAAAGTGGTACCATGGGTAAAATGGGAAAAGTAGAAGTTTCTCAAGGCTTCTAGATCATGAGCCTCGTGTCCTCCCTTATCCCTATCATTATGGGTTAGTTGATCTCAAGATCCCCCACCATAGGATCTTGGAGCCACCTCATCCACAAATATCTGAACTATCCCTATCCATTGAGGCTTATAAATATAAGCTCATGTCCATAGTTGAGGGGGAGAACTATAGAGGTATTGTTATGCTGTTGGATTGACTACCTAGTCCAAATCATTGGAGAGCATAGAGAGCAAAGTTGGAGATTATGGGGATGAGATGTTGGTTTCATGAAAATGTCTATCAACATTAAGGCAATGGTTGTAAGCTTCTCCATACATCTTTAATGCAAATCTGATTTCCGTCTCACATTACTGTTGTTTTGATTTCACATGTACATGTTGTTAGATTCCTTAGTCACTAACATGGATAAGTATATGATGTTTTGGTAGCTTTGATGTGTTTGCATGTTTGATCTGTTTGCAGGTACATAGGTTCACTATCGAAGCAGCATTCTAGGTGTCTACGACATCCAGGGAGGGTCTTCATCCTTTGTCATTCACTCATTTGTTCTGGATCTGAACCATTCAGGCCAGAGGAATAGCTTTTGTTCGCAGAAGGTGAAATATTCCGGGTTACAGTTTAGTACCTGCAAAATAGATCACAAGACAAACAAAAGGGACAGGATGAGAGAATCATGATAAATTGACTATTCATATTGGTGATTAAGAAATCCAATAATATCTAATTACAATCTGTAGAAATTGATCCCAAGAGATAGAACAATTACACTCACAAAATTGCTAATCAAACATGCAAAATTAACATCAAAGGAGACTGAAATTGGAGTATAACACTAATCTGTATTGAATAAGTGTACAATAGCCAACCTTGTGAAGTAATAGGTTTCTACAATATATAATTACATGAGAGATGTGAATGCATTGCCATTTGAAAAGGTCAAAAAGTAGGCTTACTAAATCTAGTCAAATCCCCCATAGGTGCATAAAGCAGTTTCCAAATCCATTAAGATGCTTACGAATTGGCTAAGTCAAGTAGGAAACCTAATGAGGGATGGAAAGACAACTCATACATTCTTTTATTAGGATAAAACAAGGGAGGATGATGTGGGAAAAAAACAAGTCAACTACACCTAGTCTAGCTTTTCCTTTTGCCTTAATTCTCAATAAAATAGGCGGCTTTTCAGAAAAAAGAAGACATGCGCTTTGGAGGATCTGGAATAAAGCAGACATGCTAAATATGGTTTCCAGGAGGTTTCCCAAGCGCTCCATGACTTAGTTTTATCAATTGTTGACTTCTAAGTCATGTTGAAGGAAACTAGCATAGAGTGGAATATAAACTAACATAGAGTGGAATATAGGAGACTAGGTAATAAGACAAAAATGATTCATTTAATGTTTAAGGTAGGTAACTATGGGTTGATTATTCTAACACCCCCCCATTAAGCCTAACTTTATGAGTAAATATCAGAAAACTATAGGGCCTAGCAGCAAGGCTTAGCCACCCTTTACATATGTTGGAATATATTAAACCCACTCATAACTTAGGATAAAATAATTAATCATTATTTGATTAATTATTCACCCACTAGCTTAATTAGTTGGCATCCACTTGCACCTTAAAGTCAATACATGCCATCTATATCCTAGGAATGATTTATTTCCAATTCTGGGTTGATCTTGACCACCTTTTGACCATCCAGAATTAGTATACAAGACTTTACAGCAGATTCTGCTTTATTCTACTTTTTCTGCTTTTCCTGCTTTTCTATGGATAAGATGAAAGCTAGTCAACTAGGAAACTGGGAGCTTTTGTTTCCAATCCATCCTCCATTAGTTTTTCTCCATTTTCTAGGATTAGCATGTTATTTCCATCTCCTTGACAAACTCACTCATGCTTCTGCCAACTTGTGAGGTCCTTGATAGATTTGGTAAGTGCTTTATCCACCTGGGTTTGCTATATTTTGATAAGTCAGCCTTTTTGAGATTTATGAGTTGTTTCCATAAAATTCGATTTTCCTATGATGGATGTACTATTTATGTACACTATTACTCATAATTATTCAATGGAAGGATACACACCAATATTCATCTCTTCATTCATGTGATTCAGTCTCTTTTCTTCTCTCTATTTTTCCTGTGTATGCTTGTGAGAATTCTTAGTAGCAAGATCTATTTCCTGTGCTTATTCTTAGAATCATTGCACATAGCATTGATCTATTATTTCTACATGGTATCAGAGCTACAAGGTTGATCAAGTTCCACAGAGTTGAGGAGCGCATCTAGTGTCCTATCCCTCTCTGAAGAAGAGCTTGTCTAGCTTACAAGATTTTTTCCTAGTTTGTTTTTGCAGGCTACAGAGAGTATCTCCTAGAGCATATGAACAAATTCAATATGGATTCAAAATTTCCTCTACTATCTCCTTTCAACTATGCTGATTGGAAGCCAAAGATGAACGCATACTTGAAGAGGCAATGTCTCTTTGATGTGTCTATTGGTGCATTGAGTGAACCTGAGTCTTATGAAGAGAAGATTGATTGGCTAAATAATTGTGATAGATCTTATGGAATTATGTGTTTGGGAATGTCTCCAAATATATATCATCTCATAGATTCTGCTGAATTTCCATTTGAGCTTTGGAAAATTTTGGACAAAGCTTTTGGTTTGCAGGAAATTGAAGATGAAGCATGGAGCGAACCTAGCATCTCCTCTTGTTCTGTTTCTCAATATTTCTTGGCCTCTACATTCTCTTATGAAGTTGATAATGATGAATAAGTTTCTCATACAGTTCATGCTGATGCTTCCCTCTTTCATTCGAATGCTTCCTCCTTCAATGAAGAAGCAAATATTGAAGAGCCATCTTTATCTGTGTCTCTTGAAGGTGATTTTTCTTCTTGTGATACTATTGATGAAAAAGAAGTAACATATGGAGCTGCTGCTGATATTGATTATGATCCTATAACCCATTAATTGTTCTCTAAATCTCCTATCTTATATTCTGAGATCTATGTGCTAGATTCTTCACACCTTGTGCATACCTCTCTCATTGATGGTGCACAACCCAGTGACTTCCAGGATGTTTGCTTAGCAACATCAATCCTTATTTGTGTCATACCACTTACCTTACTTGATCTCATGTGCTTTATCATATCCTCCTTTGTTCTTAGCATTAATACTCAGAGCCTTCTTGAAGATTGTGAACATCTCATTCTTTCCTCCTTTCATTCAGAGGATTCATTACCAGTGTATTCCCATGAGTCTATTGATATGCTTATATGTGATCCTTTGGAATCTGATTTAGAAGCACATTTGCAAGTTGATACACATATAATACCATGATACATACCATCTATCATACCTATGAATATTCCAAAGACTATACAAATCCCAAGCTCACTAGTTGATTCCTCATTGGTCTCTTATGTAGTGATATTTATCTTACATGATTTGAAGTCTTTCTTAACTTTCAGTGGCTGGTTTTCCATGACCTTAGTCATATATGGACTGATATTAAACATGTTTGGATATGTTCTAAACACTTATGGTTCAGATCTTATGCCCATCCATCATTCAGATTTTACACCTATCAGTTTTCCCCAATTGCTCATAATTTTCCTAGTCTAGCCCTATATCCACATGGAGCCATTGAAGCCTTTATCCTTGATGTTCCATATGCTAATATTTATGATATTTCAAAGTTTATCAGCCTCATATCAGATCTATACAGGTGTTACATCAGATTGGAATATTGACATGTGATTCACATCACAATTTTGCAGCTATTCAGGGAATTAGGTGTGAAATAAATTGTCTTAATTTTTGTACTCTTTGGAAAGGATTATGCACAGATCTCTTTTCCATTTCAGATTATGTTTGCAGATCAGAGTTTGATATAAGGAATAAGCATTTAGATAATGCTCCTACTTCATTAGTTGATGGGATACAAGGAGTCTCTCCTCTTCCTTCTTGCAGGTTCTACACTACAGCGCATGATCATGGAGTTCATGATTTCTTCAACAACTCCTTCATCCAGAAGCAGTTCAGTCAGCTCATTAAAGTGAAGATGAAGATATGTTGAAGAAACATTTCAAATTCTGTGCCTTTTCCTTTCTTGAGGGAGGATTTTCCCCATGTGGTTTTTCCTATTTCCTCACTTTTCTGGACATAATAATTGTTAAAGGGTGACCATATCCTTGTTGTTGGGCCCTATATGCATCCATATTTTTTTTCATACCATCATAAAGTCAAAATTATAGGGGGGTGTTGGAATATATTAAACCCACTCATAACTTAGGATAAAATAATTAATCATTATTTGATTAATTATTCACCCACTAGCTTAATTAGTTGGCATCCACTTGCACCTTAAAGTCAATACATGCCATCTATATCCTAGGAATGATTTATTTCCAATTCTGGGTTGATCTTGACCACCTTTTGACCATCCAGAATTAGTATACAGGACTTTATAGCAGATTCTGCTTTATTCTGCTTTTCCTGCTTTTCTATGGATAAGATAAAAGCTAGTCAACTAGGAAACTGGGAGCTTTTGTTTCCAACCCATCCTCCATTAGTTTTTCTCCATTTTCTAGGATTAGCATGTTATTTCCATCTCCTTAACAACTCACTCATGCTTTTGCCAACTTGTGAGGTCCTTGATAGATTTGGTAAGTACTTTATCCACCTATGGGGGTTTGTTATATTTTGGTAAGTCAGCCTTTTTGAGCTTTATGAGTTGTTTCCATACAATTCAATTTTCCTATGAGGGATGTACTATTTATGTACACTATTATTCATAATTATTCAATGGAAGGATACACACCAATATTCATCTCTTCATTCATGTGATTCAATCTCTTTTCTTCTCTCTATTTTTCTTGTGTATGCTTGTGAGAATTCTTAGTAGCAAGATCTATTTCCTGTGCTTCTTCTTAGCATCATTGCACATAAAATTGATCTATTATTTCTACAACATACTACTTGTCCATACAACCAAGGAAAGAGGCAAAAACCTAGTGGCAAAATCCTCCCTTAAACATGGACAGGAAAACAAAATTTGGAAATCTTATCATCAATCATGCTTCATAGCATGATCAGCAATCCCTAGTAGTGATTTGAGAATGTTGAATGTCTTCTCACAAAAAAATTTGGTGAAGATGTCTGCTACTTGTTCTGAAGATGCACAGAGGAGTAGATGAATGGTGCCATCATGCATAAGCTGTCCAATGTAGTGCATATGGATCTCAATGTGTTTGGTTTGCTGTCTCTAAACTGGATCATTACAGATTCGAATGGTGCTCTGACTATCACAATAGATAATATTTGAAAATTTTGATTCGAAGCCACATTCTCCAAGTATTCCCTGCAACCACAAACATTAAGTTGTTGCATTTACAAATCCTCTTTACTCTGCTTCTGTAGATGAGAGTGCTATGGCACTTTGCTTCTTGCTTGACCAGCTGATTGGTCCTTTTGCAAGCATGAACACATATCCTGATGTTGAATTTCAATCTGTGCTATCACCTGCCCAATCACTGTTAGTAAACCCAATCAAATCAAGATCAAATTTTGCTTTGTAGAAGATCCCATGAGTTCTTGTTCCTTGAACAAAGTTAAGGATCCTTTTGGCCTCCCTCCAATGGATCTCATGAGGCTGATCCATGTATATTGAAGCTACACTAACTACATAATATAGATCAGGTGGAGTGTGTGTAAGATAAATCAAACACCCAATCAATTGCCTATACAGTGTATTATTTACCATAGGAGAAGAACCTGCTTCTTCAAGCGTAACTCCTGAAAGGAAGGGAGTCTTGCTTGGCTTGCAATATTTCATGTTGAACTTGTTCAGCAAATATAAGGCATACTTGGACTGATGTAATTTGATTCCATGTTGGGATTGAGCATTTTCGAGACCCAAGAATTGGCTCAACAACCCCAATTCTGTCATAGAAAATGCATGGTTCATTGCATCCTTCAAGGAGGAAATCTCTTTCTTTGAACTTCATGTAATCAAAAGGTCATCCACATACAAGACAATAATAATCAAAGAAATATGAATCAACTTCAAATAAAAATTAGGATCAGACTTGCATCAAACAAAACTCAATGACAACAGAAAGCCATCAATCTTGGCATACCAAGCCCTGGAGGCTTGCTTGAGCCCATACAATGATTTCTTTAACCTGCACACTAAATATGGATTAGAAACAAACCCTTCAGGTTACTGCATGTAAATATATTCAATGAGATCTCCATTTAGGAAAGCACACTTCACATACATGTGATGTACCTCCCACTGCTTCGAAGCTGCAATGGCTAAAGCTATCCTTATGGAGTCAATCTTTGCCACTAGTGTAAACATTTCATTGTATTCAATACTGTTACCACCTAAGTTGTACTTAGTGGTTTTTTCTATCAAGTGAGCCTAGTGAACTGGACAAGGATAACTTGTTCAGACTTCATAGAACCTTCAGTCTTGCTTCTGGGAAGCTTTGTTGTACTATATCACATGTTCATACCCCATGGGGGAATTGTAATAAATTTTCTAGCATGATAGTGTCTGTAAAAGACTCGGTCTCTTAGAATTTATTTGTCAATCCGATCAGCCCAGGGTGTTTTTTCCCTTGGTTATTATTGGTTGTTGAATAAACGACTGATAATTTCTGAGTTTTTCACTCCATACCTCCAAAGTTGGGGTGGTCGGATTGGAATTTAGGCCTATTGAGGTTATTAGAGTCTATGTGTCAATGTATAAGCATGCTAGACATCATGATCGAGTCATATGAACATGTCTAAGTCCCCCTAGGTGTTTTTCAATTTTTCAATTTTTTAGTTTTTTCAGTGTTTTTTATTAAAAAATTAATTTTTCCAAAACTTAGGCTATTTTTTAATAGTTTAATTGGAAAATTTGATTTTGTAATGAAAGTGGGCCAAATAATCAGTTCCAGTCATGTAGGTGCTCATTTTCAAGCTAAGAGCACCATGTAAACCCATGGACCCACTATTTCCTATTTTTGAGTGATTTTCCATCACTCAGGTCAGAAAGCCCCAAAAATCAATTATTGATTATTTTAATTAATAAATTGATGAATAATGGAGCAAATCCAAAATCATAAATCAGTGGATTCTCAGCTGATTTGATTGAAATCAGTCAGATCTGAAGCAGATTGACTGGATTTGACAAATCCTTGACTGAAGGAGGTGATCAAATCAGATCCAGAGTTGATCTTCAGCATCCTTCATGGGGAATTTCACCCTCCCTCTCTCCTCAACACGTTTTGGCTCATCTGGATGAGTTTTGGTGGATGCTTCAGTCAATAGGTTGAGGTGTCAATCCGATCAGCCCCCCGATTGATAGTTGCACTCAGTGAGACTCAGATCTGGCTCAGCTAGACACAAATCAGGCATTGATGGACTCTCCTTCAGCTGATTTTATGTGTCTCCTTGGGATTTGTGCCCCCCCTAGGATGGATATCCTTGTTTTTGTATATATCCAGGCACAGCAGCCTCTTCCAAGCTAGTTAGAGATGGACTGAAGGGCTTGCCATTGTAACTCTGTATTTAATCATCATTTGTGAATAAAGAAGCTTTGGAGGCTATACTGTGTAGTGCATGTGTATGTGTGGATTCTTAGTGTTATGCTGCTGATGTGGTAGCTGCAATTTCTTGCCAAATTCTGTGCTGTTTCTATGCTCTGGCTTCAAGGATTCGGCTAAATCTAGTAAGGGTGTAAACTAGGAAAGCTAGATTGCTTGATCTTGTTTATCCATATGATGTATGCTCAAAAATTTCAGTTATATGCTTAAATAAGGTTATTTTGGCATGATCTTTCATTTTTGTTGCTTTATACATCTATATCCAGATCTCACGAGGTGTGTGCAGTCTTGTCTTATTTAGTTGCAGGTTCTCGATTGGATGAAGGTGTGGATCTAGATTGACGCCACTCCTATCCAATAAGCTCAAGACTCTGTCCCTCAACACTCCACAAAAGGGCCTCCTTTCAGCTTGCTCCATTCAAGCAACGATCCGACCTTCTCTCCTCTTCTTCTCATTTCTATAAAAAATCAATTTTCTTGCCTGGTTACAAAGTGCAAAAGCTTTGCTATCATTTGGATCTGTTTCATCAAATTAAAATATACATAGATCTGATATTTCATAACTCATAGTCTAGATCTCATTTCTGAACAATATCATCAAGTATTCTAGATCTAGCATAAGGAAATCATCCATTTTGCATGACAAGTTAAAGAGAATCAGTAGGTTGCATGCACCAGTTTTCCTTTCTGTTTTAAAAGAGATTAAATCCAGCAATCAGTGCATATTTTATTGGCTGCACAAACAGCAAGCCAAGATCCCAAGGAAATCTTGCTTTCCTTGGTTCCGTTTTCGCCTGCCTATTTAGCTAGTTTTAACTTCATTTTTTTTTAGATAAGGTAGGCTGATCCAAAGGTACTCTTAAAGTGATTTTGGGTATATGTTATTCTAACATGCTCACTGTTTTTTAGCAGGCCTGACAGAAAAGAAAGGAAGCTGTTGTCCGGAAGTGGCCTCAGGAGCGTTCAAATCCCCCCAGGGCTCTCCCTTTTCACTAAAATCTTAAAATTTTTTGCAAAGTTGTAAGATCTTGGTTTTAGCCTGTATAAGGACCAAGAAGTTTCTGATATTTCAGTTCACTGATATTGTAACCAATAATAAATAAAATTATTTTTGGAATAGGCTCTTTCGAGCCCATTCCCCATCCCCCCTGGGGGGATTTTGTCGGTGTCCTTTTCGTCGCTTTCTACTCATTTATTTTCAAAATAGCATTGATCTAATTTGCAGGGTGGTATACTTGATTTTATTATTAATTTCATATTCCACTTTTTGTTTTTCAAAGTAACCATAATACTTACCCCACGATTTCCCGATTGACCTGAAAGGGGAAAGAGATTCGTGGTATGATTAACTAGAAAACTAGAATTGTGTATCTATTTTCTATTCAATCATTTGTTTTTCAGCTAGTATAAAATTAAACCCTCTTCGATTCCCCGATTGAGATCCACTTGGATCGAAAGAGGTTCCTGGAGGGTTTTCTTTTAAACAAGAACATCCAGTTTAAAACTTACTAAAATTGACAAGACTCCAGTGTGTATGCTCTGCACTTGGCTGCAGTTTGTCCAATCAGTCAAGCTGTATCAAAAGCACTTGAGTGACTAGTATAATTAAGACTCACTCCCCCCAACTGAAAAACCATCAGGTGAAAATCCAACACCTAGATCAAACCTTTACGGTGGCAAAATACCCAAAGGAAGCGGGAACTTCTGAAAAGTGACCTCGGGGCACCGATATCTGTCACACCATAATGGGTGCGTTAGGAGCAATATCCCCAGAGACTCCATTTCAGCCCACATATTCCTTGCGGGCAGCCGTGAAGGTTTAGTTTTGGACATACTCCAAGTACTCTAGGGTATATCTGGAGTCCCCCCTTTGCCTAATTTTAATCAACTCACACTTCAATTTTAACTTAAAATATACCAAGAGGCAATCGCAAAACACTCACTCCAAGCACATGCAAGTACATTGTTTTTATTTTTTGACTCCATTCTAAGGCACTGGTTACTTTCTTGTTATATATATATATTGTGTCTCAGCATTGTGCTTTCGTGTGTTCATCTTTTATATCTTGCCATCTAGGATTATCTATAGTTAAATTGCAAACTCCTAAGCAACTCATTCATTTTAACATCACAACACTAAGTAATTATCCTTAGTAACTTAATAGGGTCTACCCCCCTTGGCTCCGTTAGGATTTGAGCCTAAACGGAGGAGTCAAGAACAAGGTGACAGCCTTGAATCGAGACTTGCCCCCAATGACACACCGAGTGGCTTGAAGATTTCTGCCACGTGACCCAGGTGTGTGAAAGGCGGCAACATCTTTTGGCACCATTGCCGGGGATAAATATTTTTATTCCCGAGTACGACTTAGCTTAACTTTTTTCTAAACAACTAAAAATATAAAAAACTTTTGATTGATCTAGTCTTTAAAAAACATAAAATTTAAAACTCGATCTATCTGGCAACTCCACTGTCTAACATCCCTTCAAGAATTTCTACACGAAGAAACTGCTGACAATTATTCAATCCTCTCCCTGATTCCGAAAGGTTTATTAGGGAAAGATTGAATAGGCAGACTTCTCGTAGAAACCTTGAAGATTTAGGAGACCAATCCCTCTTAGATATCCATCACATATTTGTAGAAAGTCATGTTCACTAATCTCAAGAAATGACGGAATTTTACAAACCCCTTGACTTTTCTCAGATAGCAGGTAGTCCTCATTACATTCTGAATGATGCTATCAAGAAGCTCCCCATATTTCAGGGCAATAATACCATCGTTGCCAAGTCTCACCTTCAAAAGTTTGAAAAGCACCTCGCCAGTTATTGCAATGATGCTGCCCATGACCATGATGATGTCAAAATGACGCTCTTTGCTTTATCCTTGGAAGATGATGCTGAAGAATGGTACTTCGAACTAGATGATGATTCATATAAAACTCTTAGTGAATTCCTAGAGGGTTTTAAGAAGAAATGGGGGGAAAAGAAAGAACCAAGACATCTGCTTGCTGCCCTCCATAACATAAAGAAGATGGAGAATGAAACCATTGATAAATTTAATACTAAGTTTAGGCGTGTGGTTGTGCACCTCCCTAGAGAAATCAAGCCAAGGGATGCCTCCATCCTCATATATTACATCAAAGCTTTCACTAGTGATTTGAGGTACTAGTTAAGGGACAAAGAGCCGACCAATCTAAAAACTGCTCAAGAATTGGCCAAGAAAATAGAAAAGAATATGCAGTATTCAGGAAAATCCAACATTCCAGGATACACTAGGGGAAACACTTCATACAACGACTAAAAGGGAAAAGCCTTTGAATCAGAAGAAAAGGGAGCCTCTAAAGATCCCATGGAAAAGGTAACAGACATGATAAAAGACTTGGTTACCAATCAAAACCAACTTATGACAAGTCAGTTTGCACAATTGAATCCTATGCACAATAGAATAATCACAATGTAAAGAAATAATGGACCTAGGAATTTTCAGCCTAGGCGGAATCAGATGTATCAAAAGAAGTTTCCTCAACAAGAGCCTAGGATTCCAAATATGGTAGAAGAAGTAATTCCATGGTGTAGACCCTGTGAACAATTCCACCAAGAAAGCACTTGTTATGTTGCAAATCAAATCATGGAACATGGACTTCCCGAGGTCAGTAATCAGGAAACAAATTCAAGCAATCCTGATCATATATACATGGTAGGCCAGGCCTACCCTTTGTTACCATCTAAATAGTACAAGCCTGAGGATGAAACCATTGCAGAATCTTATAGTGAAACTTATGATGAAAACTGTAATATACATGATGGGACTCCTATGTGTTCTCCATATGATGATGACAGTCTGGAAGGTTTACTACCTTGCGACCTTTTCTCTGAAGAAGATGAGTATGAAAATGAGGACAAGTATAGCTTGGAGCATGATACAAGTGACGAAGACTCCCTTATCCTCGACAAAGATGTTGATGAGGAGTCCTGGACATTCATGGAAAATCCAGTCTGTGACATGAATAAAGAGGAAAATAATGAACCGGAAACTTTTGATGGTTTTGTCTATTTTTCTGTCTATGGCATATCTAAAGGAGAGAGCATGGACCATGTGGCCTTGGGAAACTTTGATATGAAAAAGGAGCATGCAGTTTATCCATATGATCATTCAGATTCATATCATGTAGAGCCGCACAAAGTGAATTATCATTCAGCAAGCCTTGATGATCAGTGTGATGGTGTAGTCAATCTGCCTCATCATTTCGATTTGTACATCAACCCTATCCAGTCATGGATAGAAGCAACCTACGCAAGAACTTACCAATTTGGGAGGAAGTTTGATGACATTATTCATGCCTATGATTTCCCATCCATCCCACCCCTTCCGGATCATCATACAGGTTTGCATTTTCTGAATAAAGTATCCTTACTTTGGCTGGTAACCAAAGACAAGGAAATTTTTTTTTATGTTAATAAAATTCTTAGGTGGTTACATTGGATTTATAATTACACTTAACCCTTTTATTTCATGCTTAGAGTAGGAAAATAAGCTCCTTGAAAGAGAGCATATACTTTCTGCATTTCTATTTTATACTTAGCTATAATAAAACTTGGCTTCTTTTAGTTAGTTACATTTATTTTGCTTAAATAAATTAGCTTAATGGCTCATTTGGTTTCTTATAAAACTTGTGCTACTGAGGTTTTTCTTGTCAAGTTGAGATGTTTTTAGAGGGTATATAAACCAGAGATTCTGGTGTTCTTGTATCCTCTCTTGCCTTAAAGACCAGATTGAGCACACGTCCCAAAGCTAGAGGCAGAATGTTACCACCTAAGTTGTACTTAGTGGTTTTTTCTATCAAGTGAGCCTGGTGAACTGGACAAGGATAACTTGTTCGGACTTCAGAGAACCTTTAGTCTTGCTTCTGGGAAGCTTTCTTGTACTATATCACATGTTCATACCCCATGGGGCAATTGTAATAAATGTTCTAGCATGATAGTGTCTGTAAAAGACTCGGTCTCTTAGACTTTATTTGTCAATCTGATTAGCCCAAGGTGTTTTTTCCCTTGGTTATTATTGGTTGTTGAATAAACGACTGATAATTTCTGAGTTTTTCACTCCATACCTCCAAAGTTGGGGTGGTCGGCTTGGCATTTAGGCCTATTGAGGTTATTAGAGTCTATTTGTCAATGTATAAGCATGATAGACATCATGATCGAGTCATATGAACATCTATAAGTCCCCTTAGGTGTTTTTCAATTTTTCAATTTTTTAGTTTTTTCAGTGGTTTTTATTAAAAATTTAATTTTTCCAAAACTTAGGCTATTTTTTAATAGTTTAATTGGAAAAATTGATTTTGTAATAAAAGTGGGCCAAATAATCAGTTTCAGTCATGTAGGTGCTCATTTTCAAGCTAAGAGCACCATGTAAACCCATGGACCCACTATTTCCTAGTTTTGAGTGATTTTCCATCACTCAGGTCAGAAAGCCCCAAAAATCAATTATTGATTATTTTAATTAATAAAATGATGAATAATGGAGCAAATCCAAAATCATAAATCAGTGGATTCTCAGTCGATTTGATTGAAATCAGTCAGATCTGAAGCAGATTGATTGGATCTGACAAATCCTTGACTGAAGGAGGTGATCAAATCAGATCTCGAGTTGATCTTCAGCATCCTTCATGGGGAATTTCACCCTCCCTCTCTCCTCAACATGTTTTGTCTCATCTGGATGAGTTTTGGTGGATGCTTCAGTCAATAGGTTGAGGTGTCAGTCAGATCAGCCCCTCGATTGACAGTTGCACTCAGTGAGACTCAGATCTGGCTCAACTAGACACAGATTAGGCATTGATGGACTCTCCTTCAGCTGATTTGATGTGTCTCCTTGGGATTTGTGCCCCCCATGGGCTGGATCTCCTTGTTTTTGTATATATCCAGGCACAGCAACCTCTTCCAAGCTAGTTAGAGCTGGACTGAAGGGATTTCCATTGTAACTCTGTATTTGATCATCATTTGTGAATAAAGAAGATTTGGAGGCTATACTGTGTAGTGCATGTGTATGTGTGGATTCTCAGTGTTATGCTGCTGATGTGGTAGCTGCAATTTCTTGCCAAATTCTGTGCTGCTTCTGTGCTCTGGCTTCAAGGATTCGACTGAATCTAGTAAGGGTGTAAACAAGGAAATATAGATTGCTTGATCTTGTTTATCCATATGATGTATGCTCAAAAATTTTAGTTATATGCTTAAATAAGGTTATTTTGGCATGATCTTTCATTTTTGTTGCTTTATACATCTATATCTAGATCTCACGAGGTGTGTGCAGTCTTGTGTTATTTAGTTGCAGGTTCCTGATTGGATGAAGATGTGGATCTAGATTGATTCCACTCCTATCCAATAATCTCAAGACTCTATCCCTCAGCACTCCACAAAAGGGCCTCCTTTCAGCTTGCTCCATTCAAGCAACGATCCGACCTTCTCTCCTCTTCTTCTCATTTCTATAAAAAATCAATTTTCTAACCTGGTTACGGTGTGCAAAAGCTTTGTTATCATTTGGATCTGTTTCATCAAAGTAAAATATACATAGATCTTATCTTTCATAGCTCATAGTCTAGATCTCATTTCTGAAAAATATCATCAAGTCTTCTAGATCTAGCATAAGGAAATCGTCCATTTTGCATGACAAGTTACAGAGAATGAGTAGGTTGAATGCACCAGTTTTCCTTTCTGTTTTAAAAGAGATTAAATCCAGCAATCAGTGCATATTTTATTGGCTGCACAAACATCAAGCCAAGATCACAAGGAAATCTTGCTTTCCTTGGTTCCTTTTTCGCCTGTTTAGCTAGTTTTAACTTCATTTTTTTTTTAGATAAGGTAGGCTGATCCAAAGGTACTCTTAAAGTGATTTTGGGTGTATGTTATTCTAACATGCTAACTATTTTTTATCAGGTATGACATAAAAGAAAGGAATCTGCTGTCCGGAAGTGGCCTTAGGAGTGTACAAATCCCCCCAGGGGTCTCCCTTTTCACTAAAATCTTAAATTTTTTTGCAAAGTTGTAAGATATTGGTTTTAGCCTATATAAGGACCAAGAATTTTCTGATATTTCAGTTCACTGATATTTTAACCAATAATAAATAAAATTATTTTTGGAATAGGCTCTTTCGAGCCCATTCCCCATCCCCCCTGGGGGGATTTGCGCCGGTGTCCTTTTCGTCGCTTTCTACTCATTTATTTTCAAACTAGCATTGATATAATTTGAAAGGTAGTATAATTTATTTTATTATTAATTTCATATTCCATTTTTTGTTTTTCAAAGTAATCATAATACTTACCCCACGATTTCCCGATTGACCCGAAAGGGGAAAGAGATTTGTGGTAGGATTAACTAGAAAACTAGAATTGTGTATCTGTTTTCTGTTCGATCATTTTTTTTCCAGCTAGTATAAAATTAACCCCTCCTTGATTCCCGATTGAGATCCACTTGGATCGAAAGAGGTTCCTGGAGGGTTTTCTTTTAAACAAGAATATCCAGTTTAAAACTTACTAAAATTGACAAGACTCCAGTGTGTATGCTCTGCACTTGGCTGCGGTTATTCCGATCATTCAAGTTGTATCAAAATCACTTGAGTGACTATTATAATTAGGACTCACTCCCCCCAACTGACAAACCATCAGGTGAAAATCCAACACCTAGATCAAACCTTTACGGTGGCAAAATACCCAAAGGAAGAGGGAACTTCTGAAAAGTGACCTCAGGGCGCCGATCTCTGTCACACCCTAATGGGTGTGTTATGAACAATAGCCCCTAAGACTCCATTTCATCCCACATATTCCTTGTGGGTAGCCGTGAAGGTTTAGTTTTGGACATACTCCAAGTACTCTAGGGTATATCTGGAGTCCCCCCTTTGCCTAATATTAATCAACTCACACTTCAATTTTAACTTAAAATATACCAAGAGGCAATCACAAAACACTCACTCCAAGCACATGCAAGTACATTGTTTTTATTTTTTGACTCCATTCTAAGGCACTGGTTACTTTCTTGTTATATATATATATATATATTGTGTCTTAGCATTGTGCTTTCGTGTGTTCATCTTTTATATCTTGCCATCTAGGATTATCTATAGTTAGAATGCAAAATCCTAAGCAACTCATTCATTTTAAAATCAAAACACTAAATAATTATCCTTATTAACTTAATAGGGTCTACCCCCCTTGGCTCCGTTAGGAATTGAGCCTAAACGGAGGAGTCAAGAACAAGGTGACAACATTGACTCGAGACTTGCCCCCAAGGACACACCGAGTGGCTTGAAGATTTCTGCCACGTGACCGAGGTGTGTGAAAGGTGGCAAAAAATACCATGTACTTGTGAGTATCTCTTGGCTACCAATATTACCTTATGTTTCAAAGGTGAACCATCAGCAACAAACTTAGTCTTGAAAACCCACTTACATTAAACTTGCTTCGTCCCTGGGGGAAGATCAATCATTTACCAAGTGTTGTTCTTTTGGAGCGAGCTGAATTCTTATTTCATGGTTGTTTTCCATATTGGATTATGTGCTGCATCTTCATATGTCTATGGATCTAATTCAACCATTAGATAGCACTTCTCAGCAAATAAAGGATCTTTCATACAAAGGGCACTCTCAAACTGAGATCTAGTTGTCCTAGTGTCACTAGGATTTCCAGCTAGTTCCCCAGCTGCATGAATGGTATTTTCTACCCATTTTGGTCTTGTAGGAATGTTAGGATCTGCAATCAAATCATCATTATTAGACATATCAGAATCAACAAACTCATTAGTCTCTCCACTTACAATCAATGGATCTGGTGGTGAAGAAGACTCTCCAACTTCAACTACTACTAAAGGCTCTTCTTGGAACTAAACACTTCTTTCAATGAAAGCTTTGTTAGTGCTCAAGTTTATCAGATTGTACCCTTTTGAATCTTCAAAATACCCAACAAATAGGCACTCTTAGCTTTGGGGCTGCAAAGCCTTCCTCTTTTTAGTTGGAATTCTAGCCCAAACCTTTGAGCCAAAAATCCTGAAATGGGTCACATCTGGCTTGTGCCCACTCCAAGATTTGAAAGGAGTCATACCATCAATATGCTTATGAGGCACCCTATTTTGGATGTAGGATGCATAGTTTATAGCCTCGCCCCAAAAATTTGGTGGCAAAGTCTTAGCCTCCATCATGCAGGTTGTCATCTCCTTTAGTGACCTGTTCTTTCTCTCAACAACACCATTTTGTTGTGGTGTGTAAGGGATCGAATGCTACATATTAATACTTGCATCTTTACAATACTGAATGAACTCAGAATTGACATAATCATCACCATTGTCAGATCTGAGTATCTTGAGTTTCCTCCCATATTGGTTTTCAATGAAAGCTTTAAATACTTTGAAGAGGTTAAAAACTTCAGACTTATGCTTTAGGAAGTAAACCCAACAATACCTGGAAAAGTCATCTATGAAGGCCAATGCATATTTGGCTTGAATCATGGACATATGAGGAAATGGACCAGCAATGTCACTATGGATCAACTCAAGAGGTGCAAAGGTTCTCTCATGACTAGCTCTCTCAAATTTGTGCTCTGGGTGTTTTCCCAGGATACAACTTTGACAAACTCCCTTGGAAAACTTGATCTTTGGTAACCCTATGACCATATCTTTTTCACTCAAATAAAAAAGGTACTTGTAGTTAAGATGGACAAATATTTCATGCCAAATATTTCTTACCTCATTAGCATGAATCAGAAGAGCAGAGGGGTTTGAGTAGGGTAGAAAATGGGAAAACATGTATACCTTCGAAGTGTGATCAACAACACCTTTTGCTATGACTTTACCATTTGAAATATCAGTGATTTCAACATCATTAGGGGAGAAGATGACCTTATTTGGAGACCCAGTGTGAGTCATCTGATACGTTGACAAGAGATTAGAGGCAAGACCTGGAACATACAACACATTATTGAACCTACCATGGTCAAGATCAATCCTTCCTTTCCCCAAATTGTCAGTGAGACAGTCATCTCCCAAAACTATTGGTGGACCTTTTAACATGTCAAGAGAGGAGAATGCCTCTTTTTTTGAAACCATATGTCTAGAAGCTCTAGACTCTATGATGAAGCTAGGTGAGCTTTATGTTCCAACAACCAAGGAATGTACTCTCTCTCTCTGTCCTCTGAATTTAATCCTCCTTCCCTCTTCTTTGAGAAATCAGGAATGGAGATGTTATTCTTCTCTAGGATTTGGGTCAACATGTTGATTTGCTTCTTCATACAAGAGCTCTCAGGATGATAGCCCTTACTGCAGTATGTGCACTTACTCATTTCTCCTTTGTTCTTCTTCTTCTGGAAGTTCTTCTTGGAACCTTGGGGCTCCTCTTGAGACTTTTTCTTGTCTCTCTTTTGCTCAGGTGGATTTTTATATTTTTTCTTTCTTTTTAAATCCACCCTTGAATCTCCAGCAACCAAATCTTGGTATTTGGAAGCTTTGATGGTGCCCATCATCACCAACTTATCTTGTTCCTATGTGAGGGATTCCATGAACTCTGCAAGCTTAGGAATCTTCCAGGATTGAGCTGTCAACTTGGTGGCATGGAAGGTTGAAACAAACACCGAGTAGTCAGGTCCAAGCTTTGAGAGTATGGCCAAAACTATTTTCTCTTCCTTCTTTTCAATCCCACACTGTCTTAGCTGCAAAACAAGGGCTTTAAACTTGGAAAAATAGAGTTGCAAGGATTCAAAGCTACTGGGACTCAAGGATATCAGTTCATTCTCGATTTGATGTCCTCTCATCTCATATATCTTACAAAAAATATATACAAGCTTCTCCCACACTTCATTCGGTGATGTCAATCCATCAAGATGGAAGAGGAGGTCTCTTGAAATGCTCAGACACAAAAGACCATAGGCCTCATCCCTCCTGTTGTGCCATTTGATTTTATCTACAGTTGCATTGGGCTTTGCCTCAGTTTCCATAGTAACCCTATAGATACCTTTCTCTCTCAATAATATCTCCATCTCAGCCTTCCACTCAAAGAAATTGAATGGAGTCAAGATGATCTTCTGAGATTGGTCCATAACTCAGAAGATGTGCACTTCAGTCAGCAGAATATGCTCCTAGTCAAGATGTCAAACCTGCAATAGCAATATGGAAGGAGATAAATTGATCTACAAAGGCTCTAATACTATGTGGAAATTGAACCCAAGAGATAGAACAATTACACTCACAAAATTTATAATCAAACATGCAAAATTAACATCAAAGGAGACTGAAATTGGAGCATGACACTAATCTATATTGAATAAGTGTACAATAGACAACCTTATGAAGTAATAGGTTTCTGCAATCTATAATTACATGATATATTTTAATGCATAAGGATTCCATTCGAAAAGGTCAAAAAGTAGGCTTACTAAATCTAGTTTAATCCCCCATAGGTGCATAAAGCAGTTTCCAAATCCATTAAGATGCTCACGAATTGGCTAAGTCAAGTAGGAAAGCTAATGAGGGATGGAAATACAACTTATACATTCTTTTATTAGGATAAAAGGAGGGAGGATGATGTGGGAAAAAAACAAGTCAACTACACCTAGTCTAGCTTTTCCTTTTTCCTTAATTCTCAATAAAATAGGCAGCTTTTCAGAAAAAAGTAGATATGCGCTTCGGAGGATCTAGAATAAAGTAGACATGCTAAATATGGTTTCCAATAGGCTTTCCAAGTACTTCATTACTCATTTTTATCAAGTGTTTACTTCTAAGTCATGTAGAAGGAAACTAACATAGAGTGGAATTTAGGAGACTAGGTAATAAGACGAAAATGATTTAATTAATGTCTAAGGTAGGTAACTATGGTTTGATTATTCTAACACAATCAACACAATAAAATATAGGAAAGGGGAATGTCTTTGTATTAATATATAGATGAGAAATAAGTAAAACAAAAAATCCTTGATGTCGATGGCTTCGATCTCAACAAGAATGACTACAATCTCCTATGACTATGAAGACCTCTCCAACCATAAGCTAACTCTATTTTGCCTATGATTTAGACTTCAAACTAATAGCATAAGGATTATTTTTCTGGCCTCCCCCACTCTCATCATGAGGGCTTCATTTATAGGTCTAGAACTCAAGAGATGACTTGGAAAAAATATAGGATGAGATCCCTACAGGTGAGGAAGGCGAATGCCACCTCTCCCAAGCATATAGGAACTAACCCCACAGAGGCCTCCACATAGAAGCTTCTAGAAACTTCTTTTTTCTCATTTTTTGACCACCGACGCTCTTAGCAAAACTTTCAAAAGCGTCGATTTAGGATTTTTTCCAAAGGAAGAAGACAATGACGCTTCTTGGTCAACTTTGACCGGCGTCACCGATGCTCTGTGCGAAAAACATGAAGGCGTCGTCCCTTCTAGGTCTAGGAAAGAAGAGACCAAGGTGACTCAAGCCAATATTTCTGGGAGGTTGAAAGGAAATGTGAAATTCTCATGAAGGGTGATAAGAAATGTGAGATTTCTAAGTGCAACAGAATGCCCCCCAATGTATGAAGCTAGAAGGAAGTGATAGGTGAAATAGTTTGCAAGTTTTTCATCTGATACAAAGGCAAAGAGAGATAGACTCATACAGGACCAATACCTGACTTTATCCAAACTAATCATAGCTATGGACCAATACACTGCAGATCTATGATGATGACCACATCATGGCTACCAATAATACACTGTAGATCCATGAATAACTGATATGGGAGGTAGAACATAACTACGGAACATACAAAGTAGATCTATGTCTCTTAACCTCAAATACTGAACACAACCACCAAGCATACAATGTGGATCCGTGTCATGACTCTAAATGATCTCCAAACGCAACCTGAGCATAGGTAATGATGATGGTAAAGCCTAATCACTCAGGTTCTTCGTCCTAATCCCCAACCGACATGTTTCTAACCATGTGAATAGATGTGTTGATGTTTAACATGGCAGAAACCACTTGATTACCAGTCATTGATGTCAACTGTTAACAAGTGCGAGGGAAATAACCATTGATGTCAATGATCGCTAAGGTATCCTAGTGCATTCTCCCAAGCATGAATAAATGTTTTGAAGTCGAACACTTGACATAATATTTCAATAAGAGGTCATTGATGAAAACCTACTGTTAAAAATGAGAAAACTTGCCATTGAGGCATGCAGGATTCAAGGTAGTCTTTTAGGTTTCTAGGTCTAATTCCTGGATAATTATTTGAATTCAACGGGAATAGACTCTGTGACAAAAGGGCCATGATGATTCCCTGTAGCTAGGGTTTTCACCCTAGCTTGTGCTGATGAGCACCTACTAAGGAATCTGGAATCCTTAGTAGCAGTTCGATTAAACAAAAAGTAAACTGGAAA
>LPNX010540251.1:293111-310954 GCA_001517045.1 Pseudotsuga menziesii | reverse complement strand
AGAGCATGTTTATAACAGTTTAGGTAGGCCTTCTTTCATACAAGTTTGAATATCCTTGATCGTTTATCTTCTCTCAAGTCCTTGGTACAAAACGGAATGGAACCATTTATTGAGTAGTGGGATGCAAACTGCAAGCAGTGAAAACTTTTCAAATATTGAAAATAGCGAACCACAAAAGAGATTTGGAGAGACTTTTATGGAGATCAAGGCAAATTTTTTTGTGGAGAGTTCTATTTTCAAAATTTAAAATCTTTCACTGCTTGCAGTTGCATCTCACTACTAAAAAATGGCTCCATTTCGTTTTGTATCAGGGACTTCAGGGAGTGTCATTAATGTTTGAAGGCAAAGTTTTTTGTAGAGAGTTCTTTTTTCAGGTTTTCATGAGTTGTTGAAGGATTCAGCAAAGTGTAATGAATATATTTTGCAGTCTTTGATAATTTAGTGCTTCCTCGACTAAATACAATTCAGTTATGCAATGATCATGTTCATTTAAAAAATGGGTCCGCCGCTTCTATTTATAGTTTTTTTTGACAGAGGCACCTCGGTCGAGGTATTTACCTCGACCGAGCTCTATACCTCGACCGAGTTAACACATCGGTCGAGGTATTTATTAACCCTCGGTCGAGGGTTTAATACCTCGACCGAGGGTTAATAAAAACCTCCGTCGAGGGCTAGAAAAAACCTCGGTCGAGGGCTGGAAAAAACCTCGGTCGAGATATTAAAACCTCGGTCGAGGGCTTGTTAAACCCTCGATCGAGGTACGTTTTTTGGTTTTTGCCGAAATGTGCTTGCCAAAAAGTGTTACCCAGGTCCGTGGATTCACCCATACAAAGATCACTATTTTAATATCTCAAACAAATTCAAGTATTTCACAGTTCTAAAACTTACCAGAAAATTACAGTTTCAGTCATTTGTTTGATAAAATCAGGTCTCTAACAGAAATTAGTCCTTAAAGAGTAAGACAGTAAATGGCTTAGTTTTAAGGATAAAATCTCAATACCATAAGCATGGCCCTACTGCCAGCAGGCGTTCATAGCCTCGACAGGGTTGCTTCGAAACCCTCAGAAAGCCAGTATCCTATCTGCTAGTTATACATGTACAATTCTGGTTGGGAGAAACTGTTACCACTATTTTCTTTTAATTTTATTCCTCATGAAGGCCATGGTTCAGGCTTGGTAACCAGATAGTAACCATGTCAGTCACCAGTTTGCATTACAGTAAAATGAACCGGCTCGTGATGAGACCTTTCACCCCTCAGATTTTTTCATCCAAGGGTCATTTCCCAGGCTTGGTGATCGGAGACGACAATGTTACTGGAAGCAATCCTATGATCCTAAGCAGATCAGCTCGTTATGAGACCTTCTGTCCTTCAGATTTTGCATATATTCAAGTCCCTCTTTGTCCAGAACGTAATTATTATTAATCTCAAATGAGATTATCTTAGCAGATAGGGAGGCGAATCTGATCCTCTTTACGAGAAGGGATGGCATAAAATATTTAAATAGATAACTTTACCAAGTACTGCCCCAATCCATTTGGGCAAATCTTTGCAGAGACTGATATAATTAATTAATATTAACATGGTTTGAGCTTTTTCTGGTAAAATCTAGAACGATCAAAACACCATTCTCTGTTCAAGAAGCAAAACAGAATGACATTTTCTAGGATAATAATGTCTTCTTGCACAACTTACAGATAAATAACAGAACTTAAAATGAGCCATCAGTTCGAGGTTTGATGAATTTATCAGGTTCATAACACACAAACAAAACAACAAATAAATCAAAAGGACAACGAAATAAAATGCATCAAGCAAACACACCACACAGGTATATACAGGATGATCCCTTGAGGGGGATCAACAAAAATATCTCTTAATTAGGTGACCATTTACTGGAATATTGTCAATGTCTCCTTCCAGTGTTTGTAACCTGAAAGTGCTAGGACCAAGTTTTTCTATAATAATAAATGGTCCTAGCCACAGGCATTGGAACTTCGTATGTTTTCCTTTGTCTTCGTGTTCCTTGTCCCATCTCAGGACTAGGTCACCTACTTCCAAATCCCGACTGACTGACTTTTTGAGGTCAAACCAACGCTTCACAGTCTGCTGGTGTTTCTCAAATTTTTTTCTAGCCAACTCCCTATTTTCCTCCAGTTTCTGCAAGGTGTTAATTCGATGGTCCATGGCAGAACATGGTACCTCCTGTACTGACTGGGAAAGCTTTAAGGGGGGTAAGAACAAATGAGGGGGTAAGATGGCTTCTTTACCATACACCAGGAAAAAGGGAGAGTTTCCTATAGCATCTTTGGGAGTTACCCTATCAGCCCATAGGGCATTTGATAAGGCAGTGTTCCAGTTCCTATGATGATCAGCTACCGTACGTCTCAGAATCTTGATCAAGTTTTTGTTGGAAGACTCGGCTAATCCATTACCCTGAGGATAATAATTGGCTGAATATTTCAACTTAATGCCCCTATCCAATGCATACTCAGTTAATTTTGCAGAAGAAAAATAAGTTGCATTGTCAAATATTAAAGATTCTGGAACACCGAATCTGGTAATAATAAAAGAATCAAGGAAAGATATCACCTGTTCTAAATTGAATACCCTCAAAGGGATGGATTCAACCCATCTAGTGAAGTAGTCTGTGGCTTTCAGAATGTATTTATGTTGTTGTGAAGAGGCTGGTGTGATTGGGCCAACAATATCCAGACCCCATTGCTGAAATGGGACTTTGATAATAACCGACTGGAGGGGTAACGCTGCCTTCTTCAGTCTACCTCCTGCTCTCTGACACTCTTGGCACTTTCTGGCGAAGGAATATGCGTCTTTGAACAACGTGGGCCAGTAGTACCCAGCTTTAAGTATCTTATGGGCAGTAGTTTCTCCGCTGAAGTGTCCTCCGGCTGGTCCTACATGTAGTTGAGATAACACATTATCAGCCTCATGTCCTTCTAGACAACGAAGGAGAAATCCTTCGAAATTATTTCTAAACAAAATATTATCAATAAGCTGATAAGGTGCAGATTTCAATCTTAAAGACCTCTTATGACATGGGTCTAAATGTTAAGGGGCGGTCCCATGCAATAAGAAGAAATTAATATCGTCATACCAAGAATCAGGAGGAGTGGAGACCGAAAAAAATTCCCTTTCAAATAAGGAAGTTTCGCTAAAGAAGTGCAGATCAGGTTCAGAATTGTTCGCAGACCCAGCTGCTAGCTTGCAAAGTCCTTGTCCCCTGACAATCTTTAAAGGTTTTATTTCCAGGTCGTATTCCTGAAGTGCTGTGACCCAATGTGCTCTTTTTTCACCAAGATCCTTCTGTACCAAGAGATTTCTAACTGCAGAATATGGTACAACGACTTTGGTGTGGGACTTTAGCAAGTAAGGCCTGAAATGCTTAACAGATTTGAAAACAGCAAAAGCTTGCTTGTCTACTTCTGGGTAATTTAATTCTGCACCGTTGAGACCAGAACTCTTAAAAGCGATAGGAGCTTCATTATTTTCCTGGTTTTTCTGTGTCAGAACAACAGCATAAGAAGAATCAGAAGCAAACGTATACAAAATGAAAGGTTTGGAAAAATCTGGGCTAGTTAGAGTGGGAGCTTCAGCAATAGCTTTTAAGATGTCATGAAAAGATTGCTTCTCATCAGTGTTCCATTTAAAATCAACATCCTTTTTTATCATTTTCTGAAGCGGCCGAACAATTTCCGTAAACCCAGGAATAAATCTAGAAACAAAATTTATCTTTCCAACAAACGACTGCATAGAATTTTTTGAGTGAGGCATCGAAATCTGTGATATAGCACGGGTACGTTCTGGGTCAATATTGATGCCTTGTTTAGAAACAACAAAACCCAGCAACTTACCTTCTGTGACTGAAAAAATAGATTTCTTAGGATTTAAAGAAATCCCATACTTCCTGCAATGCTCGAAGACTCTTTTGAGATGAGTTAAATGATCAGTCCTGTTTTTTGAAAAGACGGTAACATCATCAAGATAAATAACAACAGACTTACCAATCAGACCTCTGAAGGCGATATCCATTGCCCTCTAGAATGTTGCTATGGCATTTATAAGACCAAATGGCATCTTCCTATACACATAGGTTCCCCAAGGCATCCTAAAAGTTGTTTTCAATTGGTCAGCTTTGGATACCAACACTTGGTTGTATCCTGAAAAACCATCTAGTAGTGAAAACATTTCAGATCCGGAGACCTGTTGCAAAATTTTCTCCATTGGAGGAACAGGATAATTGTCCTTATCTGAAACCTTATTCAGGTTTCGGAAGTCGACACATAACCTGATGTCACCATTTTTCTTCCTTACGGGTACAAGATTTGCTACCCACTATGTATGCCGAACCGGGAAAATTATTCCGGTGGCAAGGAGTTTATTTAGCTCCTTCTTGACAACTGGTTCTAGGCTGGGGTGCATTTTCCTCAATTTTTGTTGAAAAGGCTTAGCCTCCAGTTTCATAGGAATGACGTGTTGCATGATATTAGGGTCGAATGTTTTCAGGTCGTCATATGTCCATGCAAATATGTCTTTAAACTCATTGAAGAGTTTAATGAAGGCTGTTTTTTCCTGGGAAGTACATGTACTGCCTAGATTTACACATTGAGGGTTTTGCTCAGTTCCTAGATTCACAATGTCAGATTGCATGATAGAGCTATTAGTTTTACAATTCCTTACAGCTTTAAATTTATCCTTTAAGTCATAGAATTTCTCAAGTTTGATTACTGATCTACGAAGAGCACTAACCTGATCGAGAGATTCCTGAATTGAACAAGGCTTATGGATTACCGCAAAATTGTATAGATCCTCATCGTGAGTCATCTCGTCCAAAATCGCATCCTTAAAAGTATCTTTCAAAGTCAGAAAATCAATCAACTACTGGTCGTCATTGAAGACTCTCCAATTTGCTATGTTGTCAAGTATAGAAGGTCCGAATAACAATTCAACCGAGAAAGCATCAGTAAGGATTCCTTCAGATGGAATCAATCTTGAAGCAACATTAGCTAAAAGATCAGCTTCCTGATTTAGATAACGAGGGATGGAACTTATGTTAAATGCTTCAAATGCTAATAGTAAATTCCATACCTCGGCCTGATAATTTCTCAGGTGTCCAGCTATGCAGTGTATTGTATTACGTACTTGTCGAAAAATGATCTCAGAATCTCCTAGGACTACCAAAGATTTGGCTCCCAAGTCGATCGCTTTCTTCATCCCTTGAATGAGGGCTTCATATTCAGCAGTGTTATTGGTGCAATTGAATTCTAATCTGCAAGCAATAAAATACCTTTTCCCATAAGGATCTATAAGCAAGCATCCTGCACCAACTCCTTCTTTTGACTTGGAACCATCAAAGTAAAGAGACCAAAAACGGTCGTTGAGATCTAAATGTGGTGTATCTGGGACTGGAATTTCAGCTAGGACTTGTGTAAAATGACAAATTTTAGATTGCTGATTTGAATCTAGAATTTCTGAAATTTCAGCTTCCAAGTTCCCAAAAAATGAGTCAGCCATGTAGTTACCCATTATGGTATCAGTGAACAAGACTGGTTCATTTGAGTCATCAATTTCAGTGACAGTATGCTTCATATACCGTTCTCGATCGATTCTGATTTTATTCGGGCGACCGTTATGAGATATCCGCAAGTGCGACTAGTCTGTGGCAAAATATCCATCGAGTTTTTGTGACCAATCCCTGCTAAGAAACAAACCATATGCTTCAGGGATGTCAGCAACAATAATATCGATGATAAAGTGAACTTGAGGATTCGAAGCCAACCTTATCAGCACCTGCTTCAACTTACCTATTACTTTTACATTTGAACGATCAAGCTGTACAATACTTGTATCAGCTACTTGTATCAGCACCTGCTACTTGTATGCTTTTCTTTAAATCTTCGATCAAGTCGTATTCTAACTCAAGGGAATGTGCATATTTACTATTTGCAGGCTGATCTTTATCTTTGATAGCTGAACTATTATCTGTAGTAGTTGTAGCAGTTCACCTGGGGGCTGGTCTTTTTTACTTCTGGTGTTGTACTGATGCTGATTTACATTGACAACAGCCACGTCTTCGTCATCAGTTAATTCTGAGGTGTCCCAGAAATGACTGATGACATGGGGTGGTTTATTGTCATTGCCATCATCTATTTTTTGGTTATCTTGAGAACTATGTCCGGAAGACTGAGTTTCATTTTCAGTAGATGTTTCTAGATCTGAAAATATTGATTTGAGGAAGCTATTAAGTTCCTCAACGCTGTTAGCTTCAGAGGGTGGAGTTTGTTTCGCAGCTGGATTTTGAAAAGGTTTTCTGAAAAACTGTTTAGGTGGTTCTTTGTTTGTGGTATTTTCAGAAGTACCTTTTTTTAAATCTATGATTTCATTAGACAGTTTTTTAATGACTCTTTGTAAACTGTCAAGATCTAAGGCATCTTGGCCCTTTTTGTCAGAGCTTTTGGCAGGACTTTCAGTCTTCTTCCAAGAAGAAGATGCTGAATTGTTATCTACTCCGAGATTTGCCTTTGTGGCATTCGCATCCTTTTCGACTTTAATTGCTTCTTCAAAGTTTTCAGTGAGGGCAAGTTTGGCTTTTTTCCTGACAAACATGGCTATTTTTCCAGGCAAGGCTGAAGTGTAAAATTCAACAGTAACGTCCTCAGTCAGCCTTGAGGTAGCAGGAATCTTGTTTCTTAAAGTTAGAAAACGCCGGTTAAAATCTTTGACCTTTTCTTTGGGTTCCATGCGAATTTTAGACAATTCTGAGACTAGAATAGCAGGAGTCTTGTCATCTCCAAACTTGTTTGTAAATGCAAGATCGAATTCATTCCAGCTAGTAATGGAACCAACTGTAAGTGAAAAATACCACGTCGATGCTTTTCCCTCAAATGTATAAGGGAAAAGCCGACAGACCACATCTTCATGTTCAACATCCAAGATTCGAACTGCCAACATAAAATTCTTGACATGATATTCCACTGGCTCTTTCAACTCAGGGTTGAACTTAGGCAATAATTTCTCAGGATGTTTAGGTAAAGGGTGTTGAATGCCTGGGACGGCCACTGCATCCTGAGCTAGCCATGGCATATTAGCGTTGGGGTTTGGGGGGTTTGCACCTGCCATGTTTCTTGGAGTTGGAGGAGGTGAAGGTGGTGTTTGAGGGATAGGAGGTGAATGGGGTGGTGATGGTGGCTGACCAGAACCTCCCAAGGAAATTGGTCCTGAAGAAGAGGAAGGCTGGTTGGTGCCTATAAGAGATTGTTGTATATGAAGATCGGGATGGGCACCTAAAGGTTGTTCTTATTCTCCCAAAATAGATTCAGGATGACGAGTACGAGGACGTGTAATTTGTGGAAGAGGTAATTCAGTGGGCTGGCGCCCGGTGAGATTTGAATAAGCCCTAGTTAAAATTCTACGAGATTCGTTTATGGCTTGCTCGTACTGGTCTATTTCTTCAGGTAAGTGAATACCGAGAGAGTTGAACTGAGAGATTAGATTTCAAACAGAGTCACTCACTGGGGTTTCATTCACTCGTGATGAACGGTGAGAGCGTGGTTGTGCAGTAGATTGTATTTGAGGGGTGGTAGGCTAATTAACTTTGTTTACAGGGTTGTTTTCATCAGCCATTGGCTTATGCTGGCCCTCCTTCTAGCGCCATTGTTGACGGGCGTATTTGACTAAGCCCGCAATGGGGGAAGACAACCCAGACCAGGATCCTTAGATCAGGTTCCAAGCTGTTTGGGATGGTTGTTCCCGATAGGTTTAAAGGCTCTGTTAGCCTAGAAATTTAAAAGTCTAAAGGTTAAAATTAATGCTACTGATTGTTATTCGGTCCTACACTTATGATTACCAAGGTTAATTCATGTTATATATTACTGGATGACAAACTGTTATATTTAACCTACTTAAAGCAGTTAATTATAAACATAAGAATAGAAAGATAAAAATAAACAGAGTTAATGCCCTACAGAGATGTATAATATACACAGTGTACAATAATTACAACAGAAATAATTTGAATATTGGTAATTCCTATAAAAGGATCTGATTCAAATAGATTTTTTGAATAATATAATCAATAAAAACTTAAACGCATACTATCCTAATCTACACTCTATCCTGATCAGGAGTAATGGAAAATTTAACCTGTAATCGATTTATGCTGATAAGGACACTGCATGCAAACATTTGATAATATTTAAAGAAATTTAAATATTAACAAAACCATACAGAAATCGTTACATATTATATAACAACGATATCAATCATTAATTACAGAACATGACATATCAACAAGATCGAAAATAGTAACAGTCGATACTTGTAAATAATATTTGCACAATTCTTCAAAGAAATTATCACAAACATTTATAATATAGAAAAACGAGTGACAAAACTGAAAGATATTATAAATCATATGTAAAGTGTAAAAACTGTATATATGTATTAAACATCACCAGTCCAAACGCTGTAGCTACTGACAGTTAACTATCTCGAGTCACAGATAGATCGAACAGCGGTCTTGTCCTCCCTTTCCCAAACTATCGACCCCTATCCCTTATGCTATCTTCCCTATAAATACATTTTTAAATCCCCAAAATAAAACCTTCTAAGAGCTGGAGATAATCAACATTGAAATCCTTAACTGATTTCGCATAAAAATGACAAGTGGGAACATGTCATTTTTCAGCATATGCGTGAATACTCAGTCCATAATAGGAGATCGAGGACACAGATAAGGTAACGACACCTGGAAAATAGTTCCTGCAAGATCGATTTGCTTCCACATATAGAGGGATCATCCATACAACCGAAATCATCAAAATCGGGGGAGGAAAATATTCATGATACCACCTGCGATGCAAGACAAAAGAAACATAATTAAAATGTAATTAAAATAGAAAAACAAATAAAATAATTAATAAACAATTTCACACCAATCAAATACCTATAAATAAAACTTGATCATCAAAAACTTCAAACCTGATATCAAAATAACACACCGCCAAAACATTACAAATTTACCGGAGCATTAAAGACCTGGATGTTCACACCACTTGACGGGTTTGATGGCTGTCCCTTAAACTGCATGAGTGCAATCTGAGCATTGAGCTCTCGAAGCTTCTCTTCGTTTTTGTCATTCTCGGACTGCAGTTTAAGAACTCGTCTGATTAACTTATTCTTATGATTCCTCAAGCGTAAGAGCTGCTTATCATTGAAAACCATTTTCTCCTTTAACTCAACATTATCAGCCTTCATCGAATCATGATTTGCTGCTACTTCTTTTACTCTTTCCTCCATTCTACGAATCTTGTCTAAAAGACAGTTAATGAATAGAGGATGCATCATACCATCAATGCAGTAAGAACCAAGTGAGTTTAGCTCTACAGGCTTCTCTTCAGTTGGATGACCAATGACAGGATTTACCTGAACTTCCTTATCAACCAGAGGAGGGTTATCATGGTCAAAGTTCAAACTGAACTCATGGTCAGCAGACTGATCATTCACAGGCAGGTCTTCGGCTTCATCATCAATCACCACAGTATCAATACGAGTATTACCAGACGCTAGGGTTTTGGCAGTATTCCCCTTTTCCATGCTCCTGGTAAATCTAACCGCCGACTTGACCTTTGGTCTATCTCGGCCACGATTACGAATTTTATCTGTATCGTTGTGTGGCGTAATCAGTGACAGGGAGGGAGACTTCCTTATGCGCTTCAAACTCGACGGAGTATCAGCACTTCTTGCTGGAGTAGGCATAGGATCTTTGCAAGGTTGAGGGTTCATACGGCCAGGGCTTGACAAGGGTTTACATGAAGGAGAGACCGCAACTGAACTCGGGTCTTTGTGCTTGTTGCACTCATCAGGATTGTCAAACATACAATGACAGAACGAGGAAAAACCATTGCCTCAACGAATTCATCCCAAGACCGGTTCGTCTTCGACAACTCTCTATCAATTAAGATACGGACTAAACCATGGTGGAAGAGACTGTGACTGACATTTTTAGGACCCCTTTTGATCGCATTAGACATCTTAAATAGACTATGCAAAAGATAATAAGGTAAGTTCAGTGGGAAACCTATGAATATAGACATAAGTCTGAGATGATATACATACGCTGATGACAGGCGGCCTTCGCAGGTGAGGTATCGGTGGATCAAGTCAAGAACAGGACGCCACTCTTTCTTGAAGTACTTGCAAGCTACCCCGGTTCGAAATGAAACATCCTGGTAGGGTTTTTTAAGCAGCTGCTGCCACTCTGTTATATCCATGCGATTATTTTTAAACCATCGCTCACCTTCTAGTGACAGACCTGTATCAAGCGCCAATGATCTTTCATCAACCCAGAAACAGAGGTCACCCACTTCAACTTGATAATCGGCCAGGGAGAGAGCGAAAACCCTTGTAACTTCGGGGTTTGAATCAGAGAACCTCCTTATGAATGGCATCCACCCAATGGCCTGAACTTTTGATGACAGTTCAGGGTTTGAATCTAGCAGTTTCATTTCACACGGCTCTACCCTCACCACAGGCGCCATGAACAACCTTGTTAAGGCATGTAAACGCACACAAACTAAGTACCACAGCTCGGCGAACGACAGAGGACCGGATAATGAGCACTCGGGATAAATCCTGAGCAAGACCGAGAAATGAAACTCAGACCCATGATAAGGAAAACAAGCCATGAACGAACGCGGAGTGCGCCCCTGTAATTTCGGCATGGACGAGAGCATCATCACTGCAAGAGGTTATTGATTAACAAGGAATGACGGTAGAAGACCCCGGGTAAGTCATGTTATCACTATTCAACCGACGTTAATGATACATGACCCTTCGCAGTACCCAGAACAAGTGTCCAATTGATAGGCAGCCATGGCAGAGGACAAGTACTTAGACTTAAACGCGAAGGACAGGTTTCATTACCATTGTCATGATTGCATATCGACTTCGCAGCGAATGAATCAGGGTGGAGACTACAACATAGTTTTTGATCTGACGTTGAACCATAATTCATAACCCCCTACCTTAGCTTCGACTTACCCTTGAAATGTGGTGGATAATAAAACATAATTACAAACCATTAAATCAAGAATCGACTTTGCAAAACATACCATATAATAATGATCGGCATAGATATTTGAGGTAATGTCAACCATGGTTTGTGAGCTTAGGATATGTCAGAAATGGCTTGTAACACATTTGGCTTACGTACTCTAGGTTTTGACCAAAGTCACCATGAACCAACCATTGATAATATTTCAACCCTAGTAATAATTATAATAACAAAATCACCAAAATCAATTCGTAATGTTTTGGATTAATTTCTAGTTTAGGATAAGACGAAGGATATAGAAATCATTAATATTCATCCCTTAATTGCAAACCCAAAAACAAATAATGACTCATTAGTGATGATTTTGTTAAATATTCTATAGTTGTAAAGGTTGCTTTAAAAACAACGAATTTCCCCAATTCAGTAGCTGACAAAATGGCATTGTTTCAGTAGCTGTAATTCTTCTTTATTTTGCACTGAGAAATTTGAACATTTCATCAAACAAAATAGGATTTTGTTAGATGAAATAATGTTTTTTTTAAAGGCTGTTGAGCCAGGGCACAACACAGCCACATGTATTATTTGAAATATATGCTTTTAATTATATTTGTTGACCCTATCCCCCCCAAGGTACATGTATATTTGTTGACATTGGCATATATATAATATATTTATGCAGCCTGATAGTGAGCAAGTGGTGGAAGAAGAGCACCCAATCAGGGTCGCTGTCAGTGAGGCACCAGGACCCCAGATTAGTTACTCACGTACAGTAAGTAGAAATGTTATTTTGGTTTCAAGGAATTTGAACAAATGTATATATAGAATTTTTAAAGGTTGGTAAATTAACTTACAAATTTGTTTGTTTTTCTGCAGTCTCCACTGATGAGACCTATCCCTCTTGTTCAGTGATGGGGATCACCAGTGAGCAGTCGCAAAAGAAATCTCAACTTCTCCAAAGACTCTGGCAGTGGCAGCAAAACAGGGGATAACTAGAAATAATGTATAGGGGGCTTGTACATAGATTTATCTTTTTGTTCATATGTGTACACACAGATGTACGTTTTGATCCACTATTTTGTATTATGGCCATGTGGCATGGCAATTTTTGTACAACATTATTGCTATATACATATATATAATATAAAGCAAGGTTCAAATTTATACATGTATATATGGTTGACTTGATCTTGGAACATGATATCATGGTTGAATTTTTAACATCATACAATTCTAACACATGTACAATTTAACATATATATATTCCCTAATTTACACATAGTAACACACACTAACATACTAGATACAATTCTAACATGTACGTGCACAATAACATACTCTACATTACCCTACAACAAGTCAACATCATACCATAAAGCGCATCTCATGACTTACCCTACATTACCCTACCTTGTTCCGTCTCATAAAGCACATGTCTCATGACTTGCATGATTACACACCAAACCCTAGCTGGACATCTCATACCTTGTCTCAAGACCCTAATTCCAGACATCTCATATCATGTGTTTGTAGTTCACTCTACTAACTTGCATGATTACGCACCAAACCCTAGTTGGATGTATCTCATACCTTGTCTTGACCCTAGTTGGAGCATGCCACAATAATGTTTCTCTAGTTCCAAATAATGTTGTTGTGCATGTGCAAGTATTGGCACGATCTCATGTGTTTGTAGTTGACTCTCGAGCCTAACTTGCATGATTGCTCACCAAACCCTAGTTGGAAATCTCATACCTTGTCTTGACCCTAGTTGGAGCATGCCACAATTTGGTGACTCATGAAAAACTAGTTGGTGCATGTGCAAGTATTGGTAATCTCATGTGTTTGTAGTTGACTCTCCTAACTTGCATGATTGCTCACCAAACCCTAGTTGTCCACATGTATGACCGTGTCTTGACCCTAGTTGGAGCATGCAAGTATTGGTGATCATGTGTTTGTAACTTTCACTCTCCTAACTTGCATGAGTAATCACCAAACCCTAGTTGGATGTATCTCATGTACCTTGTCTTGACCCTCCTAACTTGCATGATCGCTCGTGCCAAACCCTAGTTGGACATCTATGACCTTGTCTTGACCCTAGTTGGAGCATTCAAGTATTGGTGATCATGTGTTTGTAGAACTCACTCTACTAACTTGCATGATTACAAACCAAACCCTAGTTGGATGTACATCTCATACCTTGTATTGACCCTAGTAGATAGGAATCTATCCATTAAACTATATGTTATTCTACATGATACTAGTTGTAGCCAATCCTTTAGTCTACATGGCTAAGAGGGTGCATATTCTGTAGAAAACATGTTGTCCCACTCTCAAGGACATTTCCAGCCATTGGGAAATGATGACAAACATGTAAGTGATACTCACTATGACCATGAAACTACCTAAGAGAACATGGAAGTTACTAGATCAACATAAACACATGTAGATTCTACTAGGAATTTTCATAATGAAACTACTGATATGAATGTCATTTAATGTGGTGAAGCACTAGAAAAACAATGAGGAAGCAATGTGGATTTTGTCATATATATGATTTTTTGGTTTTTCCTGTAGTTCTAAATTGAATCTAATCTAAAGATATTGAACCTGTTCAACTATAAAGATGTTATATTCTATCAAATTGGAGGAAATCAATTTACCTACTTGTTTAAAAAAGAAATGAATATTTGGTTTCCTAAAATTGGCTATGTATGTCAATTCTGAGTTGCAACAAAATTTGAATCTGGAAGGCATGCTTTCAAATACATATCATTCACCATATGATTCTAAATAACAACAAATTAACAATATTCATATACTTTACCAAATGCATTAAGTGTGAATACCCAATTGTGAATCTCATACACTACAATTACTAACTATGTTATAATTTACTTGTATATGTTGTGAAGTGAAGGAATTAAACTAAATAGCATCATTTCTCAATGCCAATAACAAACAAGGAGGGATTCTAAATAGTATTAAATATAATAAAACATATAGAATACATGCCACACACAATGTCATAATTGAACTAGATCTCCAACATTAATATCAATAGTTGGCAGAGGGTGATAGCACAATAGCATAAAGAATGTGGTGTAAACTTTTTATGGCATACAATCTCTGTTTTTCAGCATCCTACAAGACTGTTTCAGCAAACTGTGCATATAACAGAGATGAGTTTGCTGCCTGAGAAGATTGTACAAGTGATGTCTTTACTATTGAATCTGAGCACAGAAATCAAGGTCGATTCTTGTAGCTGGTTCGATTGGTTGTCGTGCGCATTTCAAGGTGTTTGTGGTCACAGATTTCAAGTTTTGTACTATGCATTCAATGTTGTTATGTACTGCTGTTCTAAATTTTGTGGGAGATTTTCCTCAAGCTCAATAATAATTTTCTCTGTACTGGTTTTCCTGCTATAGGAATTTTCGAGGGTATTTGAATTTTGAACCAAACTATCAGTGTCAAATGTGTTATGAAAAAGTCTGCCAGTGAACTGTGTGCACAGATTTTGTGAATTTCTACACATTGTTATTTTTGGCCAATATATGAGTGCCCACCTATTGGGCCTGATATTGTTTTTTAAACAATCATGCTATTTTTTTGTCAAGGAGACTTATGTTGTGAAGTTTCCTTGGTTAGCAATCGTATTTTTGTCTCCACCTAGAGCACATGCAAACATGACAAGCTGTAACTAGGTCCACTCACCCGCATGCCTATGTAAGCCAAGAAATCTCCAATCTTACCCATTTTTTGCACATCTTGCAGCAAATTTTTAGACCTTCACGTAGCATCAATGGCACTGATTTTGTGTTCATCTTCTAAGCATATTATCTGCAGATATGTTGTTTATAATGTAATTATGTTCTACCATACACCTATATAGTGCTCATTATCTGAGTAAACATTCTGGCACCATTGAACCAGGAAAGAGACAAAGATCAATAATGATGCAAAGCTATGTGCTCCTATATGTAATTATCCCCTTACCGTTACAATGTAAATTCTGCATACTGTCATAGATGATTTTTTACTGTCATAGACATAGTCTATGACAGTAAACTATCTGCATGCAAGTAATCATCTAAGATCAGAATTTACAGTATGTCTATGACATAGTTTACTGTAACAGAGTCTAATGCAAGTAATCATCTGCATGCATACTGTAAATTCTGCATACTATCATAGTCTACATGATGATTGTTTACTGTAATAGTCATAGCCATAGTTTACGGGAATAGCATATATATCATGTGACAGCTCTAAGATAGCTGCAGTGTATGTCTATGAATGACAAACTCATGGTAGTAAGTGAAATTGATAAAGGAGGAGGATGTGACAAGCAATGAATACTTACCAATTCTGTTAAATGCTTAAAGTTATCTGCACAACTGAAGAGGGAGCTGGGTACTCATGTCTCAGAAAATGTTACCAGAAAATGGATTTATTATGTAACCCATGACAAGCCCACTTAATCATGATACCTAATACTTAATCATTGGGTTGTGCAAAAGATTTTTTATGACTCATTGATGGAATTGATTAAGTATTATTGAAGTTAGAGTCTATGATTCTTTTTTTATTATGTTTAAGAAGTGCATACTCAGGCTTAAAGTATAATGACATAGAATGCTTAACCATTGTTTATTATACTTCAATCAATGTGAAGCCTAGAACTTAATATCTTGTCTAGGATTATGATCTAAAGTTGTATCAGTGCATGTATATTATGGGTTCACAATGTGATGTACAATGTCAATTCTGCATAAGAGCATTATGGGTTCACAATGTGATGCACAATGTCTTCCTATTCTATTCCATGTTGACCCTTGTATTGTCATATCATGTGACAACTCTAAGATAGCTGCAGTGTATGTCTATGAATGACAAACTCACGGTAGTAAGTGAAATTGATAAAGGAGGAGGATGTGACAAGCAATTAATACTTACCAATTCTGTTAAATGCTTAAAGTTATCTGCACAACTGAAGAGGGAGCTGGGTACTCATGTCTCAGAAAATGTTACCAGAAAATGGATTTATTATGTAACCCATGACAAGCCCACTTAATCATGATACCTAATACTTAATCATTGGGTTGCGCAAAAGAGTTTTTATGACTCATTGATGGAAGTGATTAAGTATTATTGAAGTTAGAGTCTATGATTCTTTTTTTATTATGTTTAAGAAGTGCATACTCAGGCTTAAAGTATAATGACATAGAATGCTTAACCATTGTTTATTATACTTCAATCAATGCGAAGCCTAGAACTTAATCTCTTGTCTAGGATTATGATCTAAAGTTGTATCAGTGCATGTATATTATGGGTTCACAATGTGATGCACAATGTCAATTCTGCATAAGAGCATTATGGGTTCACAATGTGATACACAATGTCTTCCTATTCTATTCCATGTTGACCCTTGTATTGTCATATCATGTGACAGCTCTAATATAGCTACAGTGTATGTCTATGAATGACAAACTCATGGTAGTAAGTGAAATTGATAAAGGAGGAGGATGTGACAAGCAATGAATACTTACCAATTCTGTTAAATGCTTAAAGTTATCTGCACAACTGAAGAGGGAGTTGGGTACTCATGTCTCAGAAAATGTTACCAGAAAATGGATTTATTATGTAACCCATGACAAGCCCACTTAATCATGATACCTAATACTTAATCATTGGGTTGTGCAAAAGAGTTTTTATGACTCATTGATGGAAGTGATTAAGTATTATTGAAGTTAGAGTCTATGATTCTTTTTTTATTATGTTTAAGAAGTGCATACTCAGGTTCACAATGTGATGCACAATGTCTTCCTATTCTATTCCATGTTGACCCTTGTATTTTCATATCATGTGACAGCTCTAAGATAGCTGCAGTGTATGTCTATCTATTAAGTAGTTGCTTGGAAAGAATACATGTGTCCTGTTGCATGCGTGCCCTATCTTGCATCTGATAGGGAAAATAGAGATTCAGAAAACATATCTTCAATAACAATACAATTACCTAGTTGACTTGAGCCTAACTTGCATGATTGCTCACCAAACCCTAGTTGGACATCTCATACCTTGTCTTGACCTTTAGTTGGAGCCTGCACAACTTGGTGACTCATGAAAAACTAGTTGGTGCATATGCAAGTATTGGTGATCTCATGTGTTTGTAGTTGACTCTCCTAACTTGCATGATTGCTTGAACCAAACCCTAGTTAGACATCTCAAGACCCTAGTTGGAGCATGCAAGTATTGGTGATCATGTGTTTGTAGTTCACTCTCCTAACTTGCATTCAATTACGCGCCAAGAAATGTAAATTTCAACAACTCGAGAACTTGTTATTTTCCGAACTAAATTTGGTGGTGTCTAAAGACACCGTTCTTGGTACCTCCAATGTGCCGTAGATGGTGTTTGTATGCTAGGCACACCAAAGGCTAGACATTAGTAACATAATAAGAAAGAAAAGAGAACCCAATGAAAATGTGCAAACATGGTTTAATTAACGCATCTGACAATGCACTCATACAAGTAGGCCATCCGGATCATCTCTGGTGCCGATAGTGTCCATCAATCTTTCGTGCTCTATATGAGGTAGCAAGTATCGTACATGTGACCTATTTTTGTGAGCAAGTGTGCGGAGCTTGATGTTTGTACCAACTACTAGTTTGGTGAAGTGGTATACAATAGCTCCTGGTCTATAATTCTGATATACATACCCACCCTTCCTTTTCTGTTGTGCTGCAAGTGTCAAGTACTCCCCTTTTATAACCATCGATCCG